>JAQGBH010000836.1:0-41491 GCA_034698265.1 Sminthurinus aureus
ATTATTCAGTGTGTGTAGAGTGTATCGTGTACACTGTACATGGAGCATATGGAGAGTAAAAAATGGCTGTGGCTGTAGTATGTTGCTATACTGTGCTTCAAATATGCACTTGCGTACGAGTGAAAAGATAGTATGCGCAGCATAAACACCTGCACACACACACCTGAAGATGCTACAATTTACAAGGGCCCGGGCGTACACTTGAACATGTACTCAAAGGGTCAAGTTTATAGTAGGAAAAAATCACTTTATAGTGACTGTCGTATGTGCTATACTGCCCTTCCAATATGTACTAGCGTACGAGTGGAAAGATAGTAGAGGCAGCATTAAGACATGCACACTTACACACATAAAGATGGTACAATTAAGGGCTCGGGCATACACTTGAACATGTACTGGCCTGGTAAATTCAAGGGACTTCTTCATACCACCCAAGGATAGGTGCTTTTCACCCGGGCATCCTGTTATTCAGTTTCGGCGGGAAAATAAAATTCAAATGAATTCGATGGAGAATATATATGTAGTTATATGCTCTATAGTTAATATTCTATAGTCCATAGTCTGTAGTGTACAATTTTTAGTTTGTATTTTGTACGTGGTTTAATCTGTAAATAGAGAAAAAAAGGAAGTAGGCGGAGAAAGCGGTAAAAAATAAGATGAAAATACGATGTACGATGGATAGATGGATGAACAGGATGAAAGGAGCAACAATAGTATTTTACTGTGAAGACTCAAACTACTGTACAATACACACAGAACAAACACAGTACAAAATACATGGACAAAACAATAACAGTAAAAGTTTCTCTTTGGTAATGCTTTATGAGTGATGAGCAATCCATCAATCAATTAGGTAAAATTGTCTTGGAATCAGGCTAAAGCTGATGCCATTAGGAAGATAAACCATGTGCAATATCATATCACATGGCGTGGCATGGTGTGTGGTATTCTCATTGCTCAATGCTCAACTATGATACGCTGGATAATACATGTTGCCGTGGTAGACTGGAACTGGAATTTATCTTGTTTTTTTCTCTCAGTAAATGTAACATAATGGCATTTGGAATGAGATAGAAATTTGAGTAAAAATCATACACGCTCAATTTCAATGCACAATGCTCAAAGCTCACGTAAGATATCCTCAATCCTCACAGTTATGCAAGACTCCCGTTTTATACTTGTTTCTAAAAACTGAACATTAGTTTAAGTGTTCTAGTTTAAAACTCACACTGTACAATGAACTTAGTACTTTGTACGTTGTGTAATTTTCACAATGCCACATCATTACACTACAGTTTACATTGCATTCATCACATTTCGCACATCCGACTAAATTTTGTCTTTGAACCTTGTCCTCTTTCCCTAATCATAAGAAGCCATGATTGCTCATCCTACATATCCAGTTTGTCCATCGTCCATACTTTATCATTTCAAAGTCAAGGATACAGATCCTTAAATTTAGTACAAAATTCGGAAATACATCCATTTCCTGTTTTTATTTTGTTGGTTTTTGGGTACCAATCAAAAATTTAAATCGTCATTGAAAATATTGAAAATACAATACAAATTTACAAGGGTTTCCTGTTTTCCGTTTTCTGTGAATATATATTCAGTAGAAGTGGCTGGATATTTTGTGTTTTGTATTTTGTGTATCTGTAGTATGATTTTTTCTATCTTCTTCCCTACATAAGACCACTTATTTTTTCATTCACGCTCAACTCACCAAGCTGAATGGTGTACATTCTGTGGGCTTATTTACTTATTTACGTCTATACATATACATACGCTTCCTTCCTCTCTCAACAGATCGGGATGTACGAAAAGGAAAAGGAAAGAAAAGAAAAAGCTATCTACTATCTACGATCCACTAGTAGCTAGTAACTAGTACAACTCGTTAACGAGTAACCAAATAAAAATAGTACTGCTACAGCCTACAATCCTCACTACTCCAACTCCTCCAGACTCTTTTCCCTTGTCCTTTTCCCAGTCTCCCTGAATGCGTACTTTATGTAGAGAAAAAAGTACTTTTTTTGGATCATATCATGATACTGAATGAGACTCTACCGTAAACTGTACAGAGGACAGAGGACAGAGTCACCGGGTACTAGATGGGGAAAAAGATGTGAAATGTGTACATTTTATACGTGTATCGATATTCCGATTTGTATGTGTAAGGGTATGTGTAGATGAAGAATCCTGTTCTGTGTGCCTATTGCCTCGCATATACTCGCATCACTTTTATGTTATGGACTATGGGCTATGGACTATGTACTTGTCACAAGAGTAGTGTACCAAAGGACCAAAGTTAAAGTCAGACTCTCGGGTATGCATTTGCATTATAAAAAGTGTATAAGAGACGAGAAATCTATGCTTATATCTGTTCATTCATCTGTACACTGTACATTGTACATATTGTTACGAAGAAAGCCAAACCAAACCAAACTTTACGCGCTACGTATACGCCGTACGGTGTACAGTAGGCAGTATAGAGTAGGGAGTAGGTGGATTGAGAATGGAGGAGGAAGTGAGTATAAAGACACGCATTTATTTCAAGCACAGGAGATACATCCTTGCTATTTGAATCTATAGCCTGCTAACCGATTCCCGTTGGTGAGTGTGTGTGGATGAGTGTATGAGTATGTGGCTGATATCGATCTAGTTTCCGCACTCTTTTCTTCATTCTTTCACTACTCCTTTTCTCCATGTTACAGTTCAGTCTCAACGTACTCTATACTCCATACTCCATACAGAAATCCGTACGATACCAGACCAGACCAGACCATAAATGACACTCTTTGACTTGACTCTGTACTCTGTATTTGCTCCAAACTCCAAACCCCAAACCCTAGATTTTAGATTCTAGATTCTAGATTTTAGATGTACGCTTAAGAGTAACATGTAGGTTGTAAGTTGTACACTGTAAGCGATCACAGTACACTCTTCAAAAACTGGCTAGTTATTTTAAAATCCGACATTTTTTCACATAGTATCATACTGGACACTGAAAACTGGAAACTGGACCTCAAAATTCTTTGCTATTAAATGTACCAGCTTTATTATTTGACTTTGTTCACTCCACTCATTTTCTGTTTGCACTCGGTACTCGGCCCTCGACACTCGACACATTCTAAATGCTAAATTCTAAATGAAATTGAAAGAGTACGGCTGCAATTGAGATCCATGGAGAATTTCCGTAGTTGTGTTTCTTTTTTAGTTGGGATTAGAAATTCGAAAGAAAGACATTCTTTCTAACTGGAGACTTTAGAATTGAGAACAGAGCACACGAGTCAGAGTGCAGGTTTGTTGTAGATTGTAGTTCATAGAGAGAGAGAAAGAGAGAGAGAGAGAGAAGAAATTAGTGTGAGGGTGGATGAAAACGTGAGGAGTGAGTATGATCTTTGTTGGTATGTACGATTGTATCCCGATTATCTGTTCAGTATTTGGCTCAAGCTACGCAATTTAATGGAGAGAGAGGAAACGAGCTTAAAAAACGAGAAAAGAGACCCCATGCTAAAAATTTCTAAGTACTACGAGATGCTAGACACTAGTCACTACACTCTAGACTCTAGACTAGAGACTAGAGACTAGAGACACTGTGCAGTTTAATACGGCCAATATTGCTGATTTCCTTCCTTCTTTGAGAGCGTTTTCCACTCTCTTCTTTGACATTTCAAATTCTCGGTAGTCACCTATAGAGCATACAGTTGAGATATACCTATATACTTTCCCATTTTATATGTATACGCGTATAAAAGGTAACAGGGAGGGAGAGGAAGCAGTAGGATGGAGGATAGAGTTGAGGATGAGGATATTATCCAGAGATGTATGAATTGTGTGGATAAGTGTACATTTATGGAATCCAGAAATCCAGAATTCAGAATCTAGAATCCAGAATCCAGAATTCAGAGTAGGAAAGAGAATAAGAGTAGAGAGGTACAATTTAGATTGGTGAGGAAGGTGGGTCGTTGTGAAAAAGAGGTAACAAGGAAAGCTTTAGTGGCTCTAGAGACATGAAGAATGAGAGAACGAAAGAGAGAGAGAGAGAAAGAGAGAGAAAGAGAGAGGAATAACATAGGAAGGAAAAATAAAAGAGAGATTCTCTATAGGTTCCATTTTCATGGGATGGGATCTTCATCATCTCGCTGAGAATTCCCAGAGTGGAGGATTTTGCCTCCATTCAACATCTAGACATGTGGCCTTTTTCATTGGCCCTCTAGTTAAGAAACCCCAGAGATGGAATAGAAGAATAAAAGAAAAGATGAAGAGGTGCATGTACACTCTGTACTCTACATTCTACATTCTAGATTCTAGAGTCTAGATTCTACATGTATGTACATGAGAGAGAAAAGGAAGGCTGGAGACATAGCCAGAATCTAGATTTTCTGACTCTGTGTTTATAGAAGATGAGTGTTTTCTGATGATTCTCATCAACTGGACCTGCTTGGAATGTGACTGTCTCCTTTTCTCATACCCTTTTGGAATGCTGGGAAATAGGAGTAAAAAGTAGGTACGTCGCTTCACTTGCTTTGACTTTCTTTGACTAGACTAAACTAGACTAGACTATGGCTTTGTTTCATCTTATCCGTTCACTTCATGATTTTTTGCCAATAGTTAATTTTCAGAGCCGAGCCTAAACGTTGTTTCTTCATACACACTACATACAGTCACACAGTCATACAGTCATACAAGGGAAACAAAGATCTATACCAATGTTTGCGTGTGTGCTTGTATCCTTTGTATTTCTTCCCACTGCCGGACACATGTTTGTTTTATACACATGAAAGGGAAAACCGAACAAGACAGATACAGATGAAGAGAATGGCATCATCTTTATTTTTCCTTTAGCCATATACGTACATGTAGTGCTGGAGAGAAAGAACGAAAAAAAGAAATGGAAATAATAAAAGACATAGGATGAGGAAGTAAAAGAGAGAACGAGAACCAGAACCAGAACAAAAGGAGCATGAGAAAGAACAGAGAAAAAAAGAGAAGGTTCACAGTTCTGTCTGAAATAACGTTTGGATTTGTCGAACACAAACAGAAAAACATTTTCTCTTGTACTCTTGTACTCTTGTACTTTTTCCCTGTGTGTGAGTGAAATGCGAGGAGACTAAAGAGAGGCGAGCCACAGTGGATCGATATTTCAGGACATGGCTACGCAAACTCATCCTCTCTCTCGCTCTCGCTCTCTCGTGCTCTTACCCTTTCTCTCTCCTCCATTTAGAAGAGTATGGAACGAAATGGTTTGGTTTGGTTGGGTTTGGTTTATATGCAGCACTGTAGAACGTAGATTGTAGAGTGGAGAAAGTAAAGAGCGCATATGCACGTATTTATATATAGGAGAATGAGAATGTGCCGTTCCTCTTCCTGTGTGCATACTCAATGCTCAATACTCAAGTTCATATAAAATAGGAGGTTACCTATATGCATTTAGCTGCATGCGCCTATGCATGTACGATGTACGGTGTACAATGTACATATGCACTTTGGTATAATAGTTGAATCGCTTTTGCCTATTTTCACTCCATCCTTTCTATCCACAATCCACCAGCCACATACATACATCTAGAGTCTAGAGTACATATAGCTATCCACTTTCCACTCAAAACCTCTCTCTTTCTCTTCCTCTGTCTCTACTTTCCCTAGTTTCTACTGTCTAGTTTTTTACTTTCTCTCTCTCTCTCTCTTTCTACTACTCCCAATCTCACAATAGGACAAAGTAGAAAAAAAAATCTTTCTGTACTGTCCTACATATATATTTGTGTGCACCATTCCGAAATTCTTGCGTCATGTACAATGTACATAATAATATGAGAAGGATAAAGTGAGTGACTGAGTGAGTGTCCACAAACTAATGTATCTAGGATCCACAATGAACATATATATATAATATGTATACATGTATGGATATCCACGTGAAGAAAAACAGGAAGAGGCAGGAAAACATTCAAACTCATGTACTCCATGTATTCACGGTATATATATTATAAGACATTCAACATTCAGCATCAAGTTTTGAGTTTTGAGTTTTGAGCATGGAGAAACTTTATTTTGCTTTTTCATTAGAAAATAGAATGTAGTTTTTTTTATATCTTTCAATTTTCTATCCTGCAATCACCAGCTTCCAGCTGTATCTAGCATCTAGCATCTATGCAGTATCTCATATCTCGCACTTAATGGTATGATATGGTATATCTGGCCAAAAAATCAAGATGAACCGCCACTTTCTCACAGTTTCAAATTTTAAACAAATTCAAAAGTGGCGGTTGCCTCAAACTCAAACTCAAACTCAAGCTCAAGCTCAAGCTCGAATTTCACCATTCTCTATTCTCCAGTCTCCATTTTCCACTTTTCTTCATTCTTCATTGTTACTTTTTCTTTCTTAAATATTATTTTACACATCTGCTCTGTTTCTCCATGCTTCTTTATTACTGTTGTTCTTGTTTCTATCCTGTATAGGATGCGAGACGGAGGATGTAGGATGTGAAATGCGCTGGTTCTGGAGTTGGAGTTGGATCTGGATGAATGCTTGTGTGCTCACGATATACGAGATTGAGCCAGTTGAGTACAAGTATAGATATAATGTTGTGGGTATAGTTATAGATGTAAATTTAGATACTACATACTAGATACTAGACACTCAAACTCCGACATGCTACATAAACAGAAGAGACTATGCAGAAGGAACCGAAGAAGCAGAAGAAACAGTAGAAGAAGAAGGAGGAAGATGCTCTAGATTCTAGATTCCCCGACTTGTATTGTAGTCTCTTATCTGATGATCACAAGTAAAACCGCCACTGGGTAAAATTAGTGCTTTGCTTTGCAAAAGCTCCAAAATTAAAACCCGGGACTTATTAGGAACAACAGAGTGTAGAATCTAGAATCTAGAATCTAGAGTGTAGAGCCTCGACTGAGGGCTGTATATTGAAGAGTGAAAGCAAAAGCAACATGGAAAGTTCTGTAGACTGCAGAATGGAATAGAGTGGAATGAAGCAAAACCAGCCCAGATCGGTGAGGAGAGTAATATAAAACAACAACAACTCTTAGCTCTCGTTCTCATTTTCTCTCTCTCGCTCATTCACTCTCATTTCCCTCGTAGTCCCTTTCGTATCATATTTAATGCATAATAGGAGACATGTATTGCATATGCAGATTGCAGATATATTCTGAACGCTGAACACTTTACACTGCCGGATAGAATGTGTTGTAAACACGTGAATACATCAGACTCACTTTGACAATTATGATAATGATGATTATTATTATTAGTATTAGTATTAATATAGCTCTAATAAATATAGAGAAAAGATTCTATTTTCTGTACTATTATTATACATTATATTATATAGTCTGTATTCATGTGAAGCTCAAGCATAAACACTAAACACGCATGTGAATAACACAAAGATATAAATAAAACAAGAAACAAACGATATTTTAACCAATATGTACAAATTATAAAATGCACAAAATGAAACATAAACTCTTCATCTCTCTATATTTCCTAAAATGTTTCTACTTATTTTACCATTTTGGCTGAAATTTCGGAATGGCTGTTTTGATCCAGGAAATGACAGCGTAATGACATTGACATTTGAGTTTGAGTTTGAGCAAACTGTGAGAGACAGGGAAAATCCGTTTGTATTTAAAGGAAAACGTCACAGTGTGCTCAACATAATTTTGCACATGGACCTGAAATCCAAATTTCTAGCACTACCTCATACATACATGCATACATACATGTTCATCGCATGTATATGGGTTATGCACAATGCATTGGATACGAAAAGGGAGCTCTTCAGTCTCTAGTCTCCCGCTTTCCTACCACTAAATGAATCAGTTGCCAAAAGTTGTGCAAGTTTTGAATGGCACACACTCTAGACTCTAGACTCTAGACTTTAGATTATATGTAGGAAATACAACGTACAATGTTATATTGTAGATTGTAGATTGTAGGATGTTTTAGACGTACGTAGTAATTATGAAAAACAAATAAGAACCAACGATGCAGACAGAAGAGGAAAGAGGAAGGAGAGGAGAGGGAGAGAAAGAGAAAGAGGGAAGGAAAAGAGAAAAGAGGAACAAATGAAATAGCAACAAATTTACATTTTCACAATCTCTGGAGCCTTCTGATGAGCATTATTATTATTATCGTCATCACCATAGAAAATTCATAATAATTACCTACTTGCTCCTTGTTTTTGTTTTTCCACACTTTCCATTTTCCATATATACTTTACCCCTATATTGTTCTAGTGTATTTTATAGTTTATAGTGTATATTTTGGCTTCCCTTGTTAGTTTTTAGCCTTCCCCTTTGTTCCCTTCCAACCAAACCAAAGGAAACAAGTGGAATGAAGCAACAAAGCAAAGGGTGAACTGGTCTCTGTTTATTGTATATTTTGCCGTAAACCAAACGATGTAAAGTCAGGGCAAAGCAAGCCAAGCCAATAATCTACCAAAGGCGTAAAAGAGGAAAAATATGAAAATTCTCGAGAAAAACAAAGTACACAATCACAATCATATTCACTCACCCACTCTTTCCTTTCCCTCATCTTCACCATCACAAATACGAATACAAAAACGAATACGAGCGTACGGATTTGAAGTGGTTTAGAGTTTAGAATTTAGAATTTAGAAGAGATTCTACAATTTCGCCGTATGTTGTTATATACAATTTGAAGTACACAATAAAGAGCATATATATACATTTTACACACTATATATATTATGGTATAGTGTACAGAATCTGTACAGATCAATCAAAATCAGACAATCAAAACTATCTACACAAGTTTTTTTTCTCCAGTATATAGTCGAATTTTATTTAAACTTTGCAAGTGACGTGAGTGTGTCTTTGTGTGTGTGTGTGTGCGTATCAAGTAGATAGATATAAAACTATAGGCACAAAATAGATCAAAGATTTTGTGCGTATGCACAAAAGATTTTTTTTTATTTTGAGAAGAACAGGAAGAACTTGTTATGCTCAAACTTGATTTGTGTGGTTTGATTTGAATAAAATGCCTACAGGGAAGAGCAGAAGAGAGTAAGGGAGCAAGAGAACCAGAGAGAAATTGAAGAAAGTGAAGAAAAAAAGCAAAAGCAAAACCAAAACCAAAGGAAAAAAAGAAAGAAAGAAGGGACAAAAGAAATAAAGGAGAGAAAAGTAAAGTAAAGAAAGACGGATCAGGACCATAAAAAAACCCACAGATAGACAGACACCTATACACACACACTTAGACTCGTGCAGTTATATGTACACTGTACACTGTACACTGTACATTATACACCATGCTTTCTACATTCTACATTATACATGTATGCAGACTTGGAAAGTGTGGGAAAAAAGTTGGCGTCGTCAATTTTTCAAGCAAGAAAGCAAGTGAGGAAAGCAAGTAGTATTGATGATTGACTGGAAATCGATTGCCTTTTACTTTTGTATTCAGCCAAGGTATGAAAGAAGAGAGGGCAAAGGGTTCTGCATACACCAGCCCAACCAACTTATCTACAGTCTACAGCATACCAGCCAACGAGCTAGTCCAAATTCCAAATTTCAAACTCCAAACCCATCTTTTCTTTTCCTTTTTTTACCATTTCATCTTTCTGCTGCTTTCATTCTTCCCTTTCTTCCTCCTCTTTGTCTCCCTTTGAGTTTGTTCTGTTCCTCGTCTGGCTTGGCTTGGCCTAGCCTGGTCTGTCTCTTTCCCTCTTTTCATACAAAAGTAGAAAACTATGTACTATGAATGTGAAAGCAGGGACAGGGACAGGGACAGAGACAGACTAGGAGAGCTCATTCCGTTCAATTCTATTCTATTCTATTCGATTCCATTTTATTCCATGTGTATCTACATGTATTTCCTTGTCTCTCTCCTCACACTTGTAAATCTTCATTTTTTCACTCATGCCAAAAAACGGAACTTTCTCTTTCTCTCCCATACCTTTGCTATCCTATATATTTCCCATTCTCTTCCCATTTCTGTCCGTTCTCCTTCACTTACGATTTCTAGTTCTAGTTCTAGCAGATGAAATCTTCTTCTGTTCTGTTCTGTTCAGTTCAGTTCGGTGGGAGGTTAAAACCCTTATTACATTCTGATGGGTATGTCAATATACACAATAGCACTTGGACCAAGTACCTACAACCCACGTATTGTGTGATGTAGAATGTAGAATGTACATAAACTGTACTACATTTGTATGTATTCCAGGTTCCTTTTCATTTTCTATTTCACTTGATCTGAATTTGGAAATTTATATCCATACTATGCAATATGCACCATGTATTATGTATTATGTTCCATATTGTATTATGATGTGTACTTTATTTTATTTTATTTTTTTACTCTTCTTCATCCATTCCTTTTAGTTTCATAGTTGCAGTTCGTAGTGGAATCAACTATGAAAACTGAACATAACGTCGAGCTTCTAGTTTCTATTTTCGAGTTTCTATCTATTCCAAAGATTTTTCCCTTCATAAACCGGTTGAGTTTGGAGTTTGGAGTGTAGAGTTCAGAGTTATTTCAAAACCAATTCTATTGTAAATGTGTACTCAAGCTATTATCAAGGACTTGGCTGAATGCTTACTTTTACTCTCTCTCTTTCTCTCTCCATCTTGCTATCTATCTATCTATCCACGAGATTGCACAAGTTAAGAGTGATGAAATGGAAATGGGAAAAGGAAAGGGAAAAGGCTATTCATATATACGAGTCTAGAATCTAGAATCTAGAATCTAGAGTCTCGAGTCTATTAGAATAACCGTAAGGAAATCGCTATTCTCGTAATTTCTAAGTTTAAACGTCAAAAATATTACGAGAGCTTTGCTTTCTCTCCCAATGTACAATGTACACTGTGCACTGTATAATGCGGAGAGTAACAAATACACGAAATACAAATGTATAAAGGTATAAAGGTACAAATGAGGAAAATGTCTAAAGTATATAGAGAAGGGAAGCCAACGGAAGGAAAAATTTGGTCTTCATTTTATTTGAAACTTTTATTGTTCTACATAAAGCAGATATGTGTGTATAGTTTGTAGTGTGTACTCTTGACTCTATATTATATCTTATGTGATTCTCCTACATAATACATACTACACACTACGCAGACCTGACTTTCACCATTATTTCTTCACATAGCGTGTTCTTGTTAGAACAAAAATGCAGTAAAAACTACACACACTGAACAATGTACATTGTACATACATACACACTTTCTTCTTCAGTTTGGGTTCATTCTACAGTCTAGGTTCTAGATTCTAGATTCTCATTTATCCTTCTCAGCTTCCGAGTTTCAAGCACTACTTGATGGTTGATCGTATAATATGGTGGCTCATATAATGAAGCAGCAGTGGCAGTGGTGGTGGTGGTGGCAGTAGTAGTATTTTACTATTAGTACTGTATGTGTAGGAACAAGAAGCTAGATCTATCTATGGATACATGTATGGATGCTTCTCACTTCTCAGCACCGCACCAAAGTAATAGATGTGCCTTATGCCTTATACTGTACACTGAAATGGTAGAGAGTAGAATCTAGATGGTGGATGGTAGACTTATCAGAGTTTTTCTCATAAACAGCACACGCACGTACATACTCAAAATAATATAGTTTCTTGTAAATTAATACAGCTGGCTCACTCATCATTTATTTTTCCTCTTGCCTGAACTAGACTGAGCTGAGCTGAACTAAAATGAACAGAAGAACTCTACTTGTACTTCTTTCCTTATTACCTTTCCTGGTTTCGTTTCGTTTCTTCTTTCCTCTTCCTCTATATTCGACCTTCTTTTCCCTACTTTTTTCTCATTAAAAATCCACAGGAAGTTGTTTTTGTTTTCCCTTTCCTTTCCCATTTTTTGCATGGATAATCAATACTCTTGGATTTCATATTTCACGTTGTTCATTCACGTCGTTTCCTTCATACATTTAGCATGTACAATGTACAATGCACAATATAGTATATAGTGTACGACGTATGAAGTTGTATATACTGTACACCATTTTTGCATAAATTATATGGATATATAAACATTTAAGAACACATGTCAGAATCTTTTCAAAAAATACGCACTTTTATCCCAACCGAGTAGAATACAAAATAATGTAATATCTAATATTCATATTATTATGCGTATTGTATAATGTTGAACATTGAACATGGTTCAACATGATAAAGAAACAAGTTGGCATTGTCTATTCAGAGTTTGCAACACATTTCCTCTGTTTTATTTTCTCTGTTTTCACTATTCCACAAAATCCAATGTGATTTTAGGTTGTATTTGTGTATAGTCTACAGTCTACAGTGTACAACATAAGATATTAGGCTCATGTGTAGAGTGTAGAGTGTAGAGTGTAGAGAAAGAAAAGACAGAAGAAGAGGAACGTATAATAATATATTATATTTATATAAGTACATGTAAGTAAATGCATAATACATAATACATCATCATAATATTGTATATTTTATATTGCACGTTGTACGTAGATCTACATTTGTATAAATTTGGAATTCGTAGTGTGTTTGTCTCTTGCACTGCATAGTATTGTACGTTGTACATTTTGGAGCTATATTCTGCATTGGATTACGTATTTATATTTTTTATTTTCATACATATGTACATTGTACAAGAAAAAACATTCTCGTCTTATGAAAACCTCGCTTCACTTGTTTTCCTACGTTTCCGTATACTCTCATCCACTTTCCACTCTCCATTCTCCATGGTCTGTTCTTTATTCTCTATTCTCTATTCTCCACTCACTCACGTCCCATTTTCTCTTGAAAAAATCCAATGCTCCTTGGTGTTGTTTCCTATGGAAAACTTTTCTCTTGTGTGTATTTATTTATTCTTTTTGTTTGTGTTCCGGGTTTAAATATTTGTGACATAGTATCACAATACAGATATATTATATTATTTACCATAGTATAGTTATATCATGTATAAAATATTATACAGATAGATAACACGATTTGATATACAATATAACAATATAATATAATGTAATACGTAGATATTTATAGACAAACTCACGCATAATGTTCAAGTAGAAATAAAAGTGTTATTACGTTATAAAAAGTATAGTAAAATCTAAAATATAACGATAGGTTCATAAATCTATAATATTATATTGTTTTTCACACAACTTTTGTATCATTCCAGAGAGCAGAGTCCAAATTATTACAAAGATATCACATGTACTAGTATACAGTGTGTAGTGTGTACAATGTACAACGAACAAGGTACCGTCAAAATGGAAATGGAAATAGAAAAATAAAAAATGTAATAGCCTCTGTATTATACAGTGTACAATGTACAATATACAGTATATTATACTTTCCTTTTTATACACTTTATACTGTACATTTTATTTTATTATAATATTTGAGATATACTGTATTACAGATAAAGTAAGAATGAAAAAATAATAATAATGATTAACAGATTTCCTTCTTTCCCAATTCCAATCCACATAAATTCATTCCAAGAGCTATCTAATACTTTTAATAGTTCCATAAATAAAACGCACGTGCACGCATATCATAATGTCTGTGTATATGAACATTTTGTAAGTATTGAGCGAGCGGAATGTCTAGATCTAAATATATAAATGTAAATATGTAGTATACTGTATACCGTATATTTGATATGTAATGTGTTTTATGTATTTACACACGATGCATAATATTCGTTTAAATATGCGTTGGCAATTACGGATAAGATCCATGCAATGAAAATCTGTGTGACGTTTGTTGTTGGGTGTTGGTGTGCTGTGGTGATATTGAATTTGGATATAGCTAAACTATACTGTGCTGAGCTGAGCTGCAAAAAATAAAGTCCTGTGATATATATTATGATATTTTGAGCCGAATATTTTATATACACATTCACATTTTGTGCACATGACCGAGGCCGAGGGAAAAATATGCGTGGTTTTCGGGTTTGGACTGACTGACTGATGTGATGTAATTCAAGTGAAATAAGTGTGAGCTATACTACGAACTCGATTTTGGTCTCTGTTTCAGTTTCAGTTGCTGATGCATTGCTCTGGTATTTTATGCAGTGCAAACATACATCTAGAAAGCCACATGTCCATGGTGCATGTGTGTTATATGTTAAATGTTAAACGTAATAAAAATGTGTGTGAGGGTCTTTTAATGTTGTTGTTTTTTTCCTTTGCGTATTCGCAGTCGTATTCATGGCTATTATTACTACTGATATTATGCTACTATTATTCTAATGGTGACTAAAGATATATGTTTATATTATATGCGCATGCATACTCGATAAAGTTTAAGAGGACTCGCCAAATATTTAAATTGAGTAGGTGGCTTTGGTTTGGGTTTTGGTTTGTTGGGAGTTGGGAAGGCTTAATCGGATCCTTGCATGAAGTGTCAAATTGTCAGACAAGCTGCAAGAGTTTTTTTTAGTTTTTCTCCACTACTGCTATTGTTGTTGTTGTTTTTGTTGTGTTTTTGCTTGCGTTTTTCAAAGCTAACGTATAAATATCTAGTTAAAGAGCTTTCGTTTTACCGTCTTTCTAGCACACAAGGCATAAAGTAGGTATTTATTTGTTCTTATCAATACTCTTCTTGTCAATTTCTTTGTACCCATCACCTCTTCAATCTTCAATCTTCAATCCTCTTTACTCTTTACTATTTAGAAACATGAGATGGTATTATGTGGAATTATCTATCTATACAAACACATGTTTTTTAAAACCCACTTATTGCTACAAATCGGTATCGCAACGACATCCACATCGAAATCAGTATCGGCATCGGAATTACCATTATTGCTTTACTCTCTACTCTGTACTTTTTTATTTACACATAGGAAAAGCAACAGGAAAAACAGGAAGGAAATTCAAGAGTGGGCCGTTATAACTGGCAACTGGCGTTGAGTTGATTCTTGATTCTTGATTTACACTGAAAACCGAAAACAGAAAACCCCCAAGCTCAAGCTCAAAACCTGTTCGGATTCAGTTCAAATCGATCCAATTTCCAATATACGTACATTAGCCGTACACAGTACACATCACAACATGTAAAATTACCATTTCATGGGCTGTGCATTGTGCATGCGGTGACAGAAACAGAAACCGAAACTGAAACCGAAATGCACATGTACATATGTGTGTATGGTTGGAAGTTTGAAGTTGCAAGTTTCACGTTCAATATTGGATTTTTTTTCAGAGAGGCACACATGCAAACAGGGAAAAAATAATGCGATTCTTGTCACCTTTCAACTTGTCCACTGTCAATTGTCAATTGCAAATAGTAATATCAGTATTCTCTCTCTTGTCTTACTACTTGCGACTTTCGACTTACGATTGCTTTATCCTTTTGCGTTTCATCAGACCAGACGGCGTTTATTTGCATCGAAATAAAATAGTAAAAATTGGAAATGAGAAAAATGTTATTATTTTATTATGATTGAAATATGATTCGTAGTAGAATCTAGTACCTAGTATCTAGTATCTAGTATCTAACAACAAGGAGCTGTGTTATTTTTTACATAAAAAAATCTTTTCAGAGAACATGTGTGGAAATACAGTAGGCAAGCCGAGACAAGAGTGACTCTCCTACGTTCTTTTTCGTGTTGAAATTGTTTCCAAATTCTCATCCTCCTACCTGATTTTATGACATATTGTCGTCACCAGAGACTAGAGACTAGAAACTAGAAACTAGAGACACATGAAAAGGATACAAATATACAAATATAGTGAGTCATTCAATGAGGAATCTGAATCTCTCTCTCTCTCTCTCTCTCTGTATGTTTGTTTACTTGCAAACTATTTCTTGTGCTCTTTTCTCCTTTTCATTTTGTTGATGACGACCTCAAGACTCGAGACTCAAGAGAATCAGATTAATTACAAAATATCCTCTTACTCTTCAGTTCCGTCATTAATTGTTTTTGGGATCTGAAAACATTTCCTTCTGAGTTTAGATTTTAGAGTTTAGAGACTCTTCATCACACTTTATAAATTCTAAATATTCAATTCAATTTACTTGATTTCAATTTTCAATCCACTTGGCACAAATGCAACCGCTCATCATTGTACTTAAACTTCAAAGTCATGTACAATGTACAACGCAAATAAATCCGTGTACTTGTATTATAGTTTGTAGTTTACTAAAGAAGTGCTTTCATATCTGTAGACACTAGATACCCACGTGATTTTACATGATGTTAAACCATGTAATTTAATATCTATAAGTATACTCTTTACTTATTACTCATTGTATGATGTTTGAGTATGGTGTATTATTCCAGTTGCTTATTTTCCCTTTCCTCCCACGCCATTTCTTGTTTGTATTTTACATCAAATTTTACAACGTAGTAAAGAAATTTGTATTTGCTTTGAGCCTTGGGCCTTGAGCATTGTGCATTATTATGTATGATGTATTATCAAGGAAAAATGATGTGAAATACCTATAAAATATGAGTTTCTTCAAGTTTCTATGTATTCTCTACTTTCTAACTACTTTCGACATGATAATACTTGGTCTAGTGCAAAATGTACATTTTGTATGTTACATTAGACATTAACTATTAGTTTATAAACTGTGCTGGGCTCTTTGTGAATTTCTGGATTGGATTGGATTGTGGACAGGATGAAAAATTAAGTCGATTAAAAATTAAAACTCACATTTGTCTATTTGCCTTTTCTAGTATCCACCAATTTCATTTTTACACATGGATGTTTACATATTACACGAATATCGGTAGGGAACTGACGGAGCTTCTCTCTGTTTAACATATTCTCTCGTGTCTGATGATATACAGTAAATGGTAAATGTAATGTGCCTATTGCCTAGTGCCTAGTGCCTAGTGCCTAGTATCTAATGTCTAATGTCTAATGTATAAAGTTAAAAGTGGATGTTTTATGAAAACTTTTTAAAATTACAGGATTTGCCTTCAAACTATTACGACTATGACTTTGACTATGACCATGTAATTTGAAGAGGATGTTTTACAATCCATTTGCAATTCTACATCAATTCTCCTCTGTTTACAATTATGGGCTCAAATAACATGGAAATTTAAATAGAATGATGTAGGATGTAGGAAGTAGGAAGTAGGATGCTCATAATATATATTGTATAAGATAGGGTTGTATGGATCTGAATCAGATTTGATGAAATTTCATCAAATCGCGGCGTGGGTGAGTTCTGGGTTGTGAGAGAAAGCTTATAGAAACATAATACGTTGATACACATTGTATTACATAGTATATTGTAGTGCGTTTTATTGTAATGGAATTTAAAATGGAAAGAGGAGGAAGTACAATACATATATGTATTATATAGAAGAGTCTGTTTTTGAAACACTCCTCTACACTCTATACTCTATTTTAGAGTCCACGGTCCACAGTCTACAGTATGCACATGTTTGTGCATTATGTACAAATGAGTTTTACTCTTTGTCCTTGTTCGTTTCCTTCCGTTCCGTGTTCCATAGCTAAAGCTTTCTACTTTGTACTAGGCACTAGGTACAAGATGTACTGGGGATAGTGGATATGCGGGGAAATGCAATGTATAGGATGTAAAATGTGTGAAGACAGTAAACTGAAGGGATGAGTTCCAGTCCCAGTCTCAGTCTTCTCTCGTCTTTTCATTCTCGACAAACCAAGAGATTCTAATGGATAGGCGAGAAATCTGAGTTTGTTGGTAATAAGAAACTTTTCAACCAGGGGGAATATGGTTTCAGCCTCTGATGGGAGTTCTGCTCCTACTTTCTCTTCTCCATTCTCCATTCTCCAGTCTCCTTTCTCCTCTCTCCTCTCTTCTTTCCCTTCAACTTCAACTCCAACTCCAACTTGACTCATCTGACGGACTATTTGACTATCTCTATTTGAGCCTACAGTGAGGAACTTGAGAATGAAAATGTTGCAAATTTATCATAAATAAATCCAACATGCTCCATGTTCCCTGTTCCATGTTCCATCCACATTGTACATTGTACGCTGTACATCTGGAACGTAAATGTGATGTGATGTGGTACACCGTAAACGTGGTTCGTTGACTTGACTTGATTTGACTACATAGAAACTGGAATCTAGAAAACCAGAAAACCAGAAAACCACACCGTAGCGTAAAACAAAATGAGGGGGGAAATGTGGACATTGACATATACACTATACAGTGTACACAGAAGCAGATAGACACATATAACGTACACCGTACACCGTACAACGTGCACAGGACAGAGGACAGAGGACACACGACACCGTGGACAATATATCTAAATTCTAGAGTCTGGAATCTAGAATCTAGACAAATCTACACACAATATCAATATCTCTCGAGGCAATCGGAAATGTATATTCTATTTCCAAAGTTCTATGGCTACTTTTCCTACCAAGGCAACATATTTTCCCATTCTGCACAGCCCACCACAATCTACAACTAAAACCTAATACGACCACAATCAGCATCACTTTCACATAGCTAGTAGCCAAAGTTCTGCCTTAATATCCACATGGCATGGGATGATACAAAGTTGTGTGACAACTTGGAAATAAGTGGAAAGGGGAACACTGCCCATATATTTCCCATTTTGACCGATGAGCACATGATCAATGATCAATGTGCGTACATGAATCATGTCTCTACACTGTACAATGTATATTGTTCATGTCTCTGTACTCGTTACTTTGTACTACGACTTTAATGCTTGTTTCCCAAATTCAAGTTTTTACATATAACAGTTCTACTCAGAACCAGTAAAATCAGTGCCAACATGATTGTATGTGTGTGTAGAACATGAGAAAAAAAATCTGTTTTATGCATTATTCATAGCATTTACAACGTACAATAAATGTATGCATCGTACATTCATGCTTGAATCTCGAATCTAGAATCTAGATCCTAGAATCGAGAATCTCAAATAAATATACACTTGTCAGCTTAGATTTTTAACGTGTTGTGGAAAGGAGTAAAAAAAAACAACTGTAATACCGAGAAAAACTGTAATAAACTTGAATGAATGTCGGGTGTCGGGTGCCGGATGTTGGATGTTGGGATTGAGAATTGCGAATGTTTCTTTTTAAATTATTTGCATGCAACAGAACATGAAACATGTGATGTGTAAAGTGTAAAACCATGAAAGTGCATACTGCATGCTCCACAAACTCTTTTACATGACATTGGACATTGGACTGTGTAGATAAATATACAAATGAAGGGTGGAGCATTGAGTAGGAGTAAAGAAAGATGAACGACGTATTTTCCCAACATTATTCAGCATCAGATCTGTTTCTCTTGTTGACAAAATATCTGTGTTTACCTTTACATAAAAATGTAGGCTAGAGGCTCGAAGCTAGAGTTTTACAGTTTACATGCATATACATTTTCAATAGTTTTATTTTGGCTGTTTCTCCGTTCTAATTTTTAAAGTTCATAGTTGACTGAATTTCCCTTTTTAATCAGCATAGTTTAAATATTTGAATTCTTCCTAATTTCAACCAGAAAACAGTTTCTAATAAAGGGTTTGATAAACAGAATATAGAATTTTGACATTTTGTTAAATTTTAGGCTACAATTTGCCTATACAAATAATCCAAAATAATCCAATCTAAAACCTTTAATTAATTTTATGCCGAGCTGTGCACATCAAATGTCAACATCAAATGTCAACATTGGGAAAATTGATACTGGGTTTTTTATGAGACTTTATTAATTAATAATTAATCAGCTCATAATATATTCGGATTCGGATTTATAGGCCATCGTAAATCATTGAAATGACTTGAAAAACAATTGCAAAATGTTGAGTGCGTCATTTATATTTTATATGGGATGTTTGTCGCAGTTAGTATATATAATCACCAATCACCGCTCAATATTCAATACTCAATACATCTCAAATACTCAACACAGCTCAAAACTCTTGGGTGGTCTGGTATCTTACATATTTCTATCCATTTATTGTTTTGTTGTGATAAGAGTCAATTTCCTCAATTCAATTCCTCAATCATAAAAAATAAAAATGGTTCAACTTTCAAATTTTTGTTTTCTTTTGTTTTGACTAAATGTAAAATGTGTGGTAAATTGGCTGTCGCTCACCGGTCCCTTTCATCATTTTTCATTCATCACAAACACGAAAAACAAAGTAATAGTACTTTTCATGCAACTGTGAACTGCGATATCACTTATTCAAATTTGCTGTACACACGGTAGAAATTGTGCCATGATATTATAATAGATACTGGAAGACTATTACGTTGACGCTTCTCTCGTTACTCCTTACCCAAGTGTATCTATAATGTAGCACAAAAACAATTTGATGGAAAAAACAACAACTTTCTAAATACACGATAGAACTTATGTATTTTACATATACTGGTTCGATGTTGGATAACGCACCATTCTCAATGCTCAATGCTCAGTAAGTATTGTGTTCTATAAAATATGGAATGGAATGGAGTGGATTGACCTAACTTGCATGTATAAAGTATAAAGTATAGAGTATAGAGCATACATAAAGTATTCACAAAGTAACACAAGTATCTACGATCTACGCGCATTAGGCATTGGACGATGAATAATTCATTTGAAATACAAAATTGAAAATCCTTCATAAATTTTTTAATATGCCAAACCATCCATCTTCTGTCTATCCATATTATACATTCTACATTCTGCAAAGTCCATTAAATATTGGAAAGTCTAACATTGCAACGTTTATGTGTAGATAATTTTGAATTTTCTAAGCATTGTCCATTTGACTTGCTATTTTCCATTTTCTATTTTCTATACCGAGTAATAAAGAGTGCAGGACTATGCATTAGAATTTAACATAGAAACTATCGACTATCGACTGTTTTTTCATGCCATACTTTAGTTGTTTTCCTCTTTGAATTTTATATTCCGCTTTTCACTAGGTCTAAATTATTGTGGATACTTTTCTCGTCACTGTCAGTTTTCAGAAGAGAAGAGACGATGAACGAGAGAACGAGAACAGTCAGACTATGAGAGAGATAGAGAGAGAGCTAAAGGTCTATGGAAATTATTATTTTATGTATACATGTAAATCGATTTTACAACGGTGGAAATATCACAAATTATCTTTGTGGCCTTTCTTCCTTCTTGCCTACTAAAATATCTTCCTGGGCTACAGGATTATTTTGCATAATATGCATAATATATAGATTATAGATACAGATGTACATACAAAACTACCTATAATATAAGACAATGACGGAAAAACCGTGGTTGGCTTATACAGACATGGAATAGAAAATAGAAATAATAGTCATATTTCCATTTCCATTTTCATATCTGCATTCTACATCATCATACAAACACATTTAAATAGAATTCAACTGGACTGACCAATATGAATAAAATGTAACAAAAATTGTGCTAGAAATTCTAGAAATCCTTCCACATGAAAACTCAAGTAAAATATACCACATGGCAATTTTCATTTCTGTTTGATTTATCAAAATACACAAACTATTTTACTTTTTACTCGTAATTCGGAACAGTAACAACTCTGTGTAGTACAGGTAATGACAGACTTGAATTTGATATTTTATTATGAAAAAATGACGTTGTACCTTAAACATAGTATGTAATAAGTAATATGTAGACGTTTTTTTTACAAAGGCGGAAATTTGCTTTCCCGAAAATGTTGATACTTTTCTACTTATTCTTTGTATACAAAATAATACATAAAATATATAGAGGAAAAATGATACAATTTGAATACAAAATTGTCAATATTTGAAAATTACACTGTACGTTGTCAATACGCTCAAACTTTATATAGGAAAAAGTATTACTCTAGTAGATCTACTGATATTACTTGAATATTCAAAAAAGATGAAAAATAGATGTAAAAAAAGTAATAGAGGTTTGAATTTTGAATTGGTTGCTTCATTTTGCCTTTCACATTGTCAAACATTCCAAAACAAATTGTACAATGTAGAAAGTAGAGTGTAGAGTGTGGAGAGTATCAAAAGTGCGAGTGGTGTCGTCGTCTTTTACAGTTTATATTCTAGTTTTGGGAAAGAATAACATCAACATTGCCATCGACATCCACACTGACAGCGATGTATTATCTATGAATATATTACATAAAATAAAAAGATACACATGTGCGATTCATCACTGTCTTTTCTATCACACACATGATGAAAATTACCCATTTTTTCATTTGTCAATTGTCGGGAAGGAGATAGCGGAGTGAGCCGAGTAGTGAGTGCAAAACCCAACACACAAAACACAAAGCACAAAAGAGAGATAGAAAAAGAGTAGACTAGACTTCACACCAGAGAGATATAGATGGATGGATAGATAGATATTTCTCTCTTTTTTCCCTTGATACTTTTTCCTTCTTCCTCTGCTCTTTGTGCCATTGTACCATCTATGCAATATCCACATTACACATTCCATATTCTACATATTACACTATCTGTATGAATATCTAATATCTAATCTACACTAGTGGTACACCAGCTACTCGTTCATGTAAATGTGCTGGTACGTTTAGGCATTTACACTATACGCTATACAGGCACATACCATACACGTCCAACGATGTAGATTGTAGATTGTAGATACTACATTTCTAATTTCAATAGTAATTTTCTGGACGATTAAATAAAATAATGTGGATGCATAACACAATATTATTCTGTGCATTCTAACCTAGCACCTAGTACCTATGTTGTAGCTATTACTACAACAGTACATTATTACATGTACAATGTCAATGTATGTGGTGTATGGTGTATGGTGTAGAATTATCCATATTACCACAGTACAAATATTCCAGAATTACAGAGATAAAATACAAATTCATACAGTCTCAAAATGGACAAGATAAAATGTACATGCAAATGTGTACTTTTGTACGTAATATGAGTTTATTATGCTATGTGTAATATTGATAACATAATGACTGTAGCTATAGTGGTAGCAATTTGAATGTTATTCTACGAGACAAGAGACACTTTGCTATTTCTATTTTCCTTTATTCTTTACTCATCACAAAATGATTAAGTTTTACTACCTATTATCTAAGCTTGCATACACTTACAATCTATAATCTACAATCTACAATCTTCCATCACACATGGAACATTTGGAATTTGGACAAAGACAATGACAAAAGCTCTTAGGAAATGAAATTAGTGCAAGAGTAATGTTTAGTTGGAATTCGCTATCATTCCTCATTCATTTCCTCAATGGGTCCGAATTCCAAGTTGGACGTTGGACATTAGATGTCGGATGTCGGATATCATTGGGGAATAATAACAAGAGTATGAGAGGTTTGTATAAAAAGAATATGTACAAGTACTATGCACATAATATGCATGTGCGAGATGCGATATGTAACGAGTAACGAGTGACGAGTTGGTAATTATATTCTTGACAGTCTCAAGTCTCAAGTCTGAAGCAAGAACAAAAGAACTATTGTATGTGTATGATGTAGGAAGTAGGAAAACTTGAAAAGTTTTGACCACTTAATGGAATGTAGAATGTAGAAGAAAAAGAAAAAGAAAGTATCTCTGAATGTCACGAGTCATGAGTTACGTCTAGTAGAGTACAGGAGAAAAATAAAAAAAGGTATGATAAAAAATAAAATAAAACGCACATGAGAATTCTTTTTATATCAGTTTAATTTCTCCGTTTTAATCTCTTTTCTCTTTCCTCATTTTCTCTCATATCATAAGTCGTAATTCCTAAGTCGTGAGTCGTAAGCCGTAAGTCGAGAGTAAGTATGCATAAAAAATAAAAAGTAGTTAAGTACCTTCGCATTCGGAGTTGTGAGTTTTGAGTAGGCGTTCGTAACTATTTTGATTGCACCAAGTATCAAATTGAATATCTTATTCTGTCATTCATTCATTCATTGTTATTCATTCTGCCTGTAGGTATTTATCTGAGACATTTCCAACTAATCTTTATTACTTAAAATTTGAAGCAAGATATTTAGAATGTAGAAGCTAACGTCTAGAGTCTAGATTCTAGATTCTAGATTCTAGTATCTCGTATCTGTGGCAAAGACATTTTAAACTCAAATCTCATTTCATTTTCTTCCCAAGAAAATATTTCCTACATAAATATAAAATATATTATTCTATTCTTTGAAAAAAATAAAACATCAAGTTCTTTGAAGTGACGCACCATGTAAGACCTAGAAATTTGTCGAATCTTCAATACTTCAAGATCTAAAAATAAATGTTAAATGTTTTATTCAAAAAGAAAATTATTATGAAAGGAGGGTGAAAAAAAAGAGGAGGATAAAAAATTCTGTCTATCTACAAGTTATTTCTATCTGTATAAAGTATAAAGGAATAAATAAAAAGGGCAGATACAGTGACGGCAAAAGGACACTTTCTTTTTAAAAAGGAAGCAAGAGAAACACATAAAAAAGGAACCATGAGAAAAGATGGATGAGGATGGAGCATAGAGTCTAGAGTCTGGATTCTAGATTCTAGATTCTAGATTCTAGATTCTAGATTCGAGAGTATAGACAGATAGTAGTTAGTAGATTGTGCTTTCTCGTATCTAGAATCTAGAGTCTAGAATCTACACTCTAGATATTTAGATAAAGCGTGTGTCCATATCAACCTGCATGGAAAAAAGAGTATTGTACATACATTCACTATTCTCTCTAGTATTATCTTTTTACTTGCTTTTGTCTCGTGTATTTTGCCTGGAAAATAAATTTCCGAGTATGTCGAGTATGTCGAGCATCGAGCATAGAACATGAGTCGAGTCGGGAGTCATTATAATTTATATTACCCGAGAAAGGCAAGAAAGAATGAGCGTATGCATACACACTGTACATTGTATATCAATGCGTGTCTAGTGTGTAGTGGGTAAAGTGTACTACTGATATAGCCGTAGAAAGTAGAAAGTAGAGAGAATTTCTTCCTTTAGAAAATCTTTCATCATCGTTTTTTTCTCTATATCACGAGAAACGGAATTAAGCTGACGTAAAATGCGAAAATGTTCTGTATGTGCATACCATATGCGTTCACGTTCACATTCACGTTCCTTTGCACGAGGCGCATAGAGGATGTAAAAAGGAAGGAAGAGTCAACGGTAGCAGCGGGAATGGCAACATGTATCATGTATCATGCTTGATATAACACAAGATAATACAATAGCCCTGTAGATTGTAGATATTCCTATGTACTTTGAAAACTGTGCATTATACACTGTACAATGTACACTGTACATTCTACAAACTACAAGAAGGAGAGGAATCTTGAACAAGGATCGTAAAGAAAGAGGATCTTAAAGAGATACATGGTTAGATAGATACTGTAATCTTAGTCCTCCTCTTGTATACATTGAATTTGAGGGTAATCTATAGGCATTAACAGCGTACGTTTCAACTTCAACTTGCTCCTGCTCTCTCGACTGCTGCTACTTCTGCTGCTGAGACTCCTCGTTCTTTTGGTCCTTTCCTTTTTGCTTCTTGCTCTTCTCGGAACCAGAAAATAATGTAAGAGCATCAAGAAAAAGACTGAGGAAACAGAGAGAGAAAGAGCTAGAGAGCAAGAGAGCGAGAGAGAGAGCGAAAGTCAGCAGGCAGAGAGTAGGAATAGGGAATGAGAGGAGCGGAGGAAAAGAAGCAGAACAAGATAAAAAGGGATGAGCTTAGAGTAAAGAGGAGAGAGGAGAAAGTGAAATAGAGGATAGGGAGAGATTGGAGAAGAAGCGGAGAGCAAGTCTAGTGGCCATGATTAATGCGGTTTCACACTGGACAAATACGATCTAACTGTTTCACTTATTTAATTTCCTTCCATCGACCACCTGGTATTGAAAGCTTCCCCATACATACGCTAACTCGATTTTCCCTTCATACTGCATACTCCATAGTCCATAACGTACCGTATAATACGATACTCTTCCACACTCTTCCATACTACAGATATTCCATTCCTTTTCACCATCTCCTTTCATCCTCGTATCATATCCATTCATATCCAATATCCAACATCCAACAGACCCAACCACGCACAGACATTTATTCAGTCAACATTCACGATTCATCAACTTACCACCAAACGCACATGCCAACGCAACGCAACCCGGCTCCAACCAACGAACAGCCAACCTACTTTATTTTACACTCACCAAACACCATTATCATCATCATTATCACCACCATTGCCGGTCCTCTAACACAAAAATAGTCAATGGCAAACGTCGTTCATGTGGAATACGGAAAAGTCAACCTGCTTATAAAGTAAATAAAAAGAATATTTTGACAATATCCTATCTTCACTTCTATCACAATTAATCCATTAGCGATTACTGTATTTTTCCGCACAAGATTCTGTGTACTATGCAACACTTTTTTTAAATGCAAAGAGGTAAATTTACAAGGTATAAAGTACAAATAATAAATGGTTGCTTGTTAGTTGTGTTTTGGTTTGAGATTTGAGTTTTTCAATTTTGAGGTTATTGAACGAGAAAGTGTTTAGAACTGAGCAATGTAAAAAAAGTGGAAAGCGAGAAAGAGAAAAGTCAAAGTCATCGGATCCGTTGGGCATGTATCTGTCTACTCTCTACTGCCTATGTACAAAAATTTCCGAGTTAATTAATTAGATCATAAATTATAGTATATATCATTGTCCTTCCTCCTTTCTCTTTCTCTATTCTCTATTCTTACGTGCATGACTTTTGTATTCTTTATTATGTACTATATGCTACGTTCTCTTTCTTATACACACATACATACATACAAGGAATTGCAAATGCATATGCATTCATCTGTTCATACAGTCTTTGGAGACTAAACTAATTTCAGTGCTGTCTTCGCTTTCATCCTAGTGAAAAGTCTGGTCACTATAATACTATAATACATGCGTATCTACAATGAGCAATGAGAACTGTGCAGAAACTAACAAGACAACGACGAAGACGAAGAACTCAGCAGTCAGCATTCAGAACTCGGAGCAACCAACAGATGTGGTGAATTTTACTGTGTGAGCATATTTCTACATGTTTTGTGACTCTTTTTTATCTGACTCTCCTTGTATCTTCACTCTACACTCTAGACTCCAGACTCTAGACTATTATACGTGCATCTCTGATGTCTGTGTGCACTGTGTATAAGCCTGAAGGAACCTGAAGGACGTTTATAAGATTCTTTTCAATTATAGTCAAGAGTGATACATTTATTTCTCTGTCTGTCTCATCTTGTTCCAAGTTCTTAACTCTTCCGTACACACTTTCCATCTTACTGGTTCTGCTTCTGTTGTTGTCTCTCCGTCTCGATCTCTGTCTCTGTCTCTGCCTCTCTCTGTCTGTTGTGCCTTCACAACTCTTAAGTTGTTTTTCTGGAGGCTGTACTCTGTTCGAGTGTATACACATTGCACATGCATTATAACAATATGTATCTATGTTATAAGTTGGGTGTATATTGTCTGTTGTGTTTATAAAATATAAGTATAATACACACGCCTGCTGGATGCCGGATACTGGATACTTTCTACTTTCTACACTGTACTGGAAAAGTTGTCATGTTGTAAATAAATATTGTATTATAATCCGCTCTGGCTTTCTCTCAAATGTTGTGCTGTGTTGTGGTGTTGTGTTGTAACAGGTATGAGGCACAAGTGTATGAGTATATGAGCCTCTGTCTCAGTTTCTTCATATAATACGTACTCACAACAACCGACAACCGACAGCAAAAATGAAATCCCTTTGTGCTAAATTACGTTTAGGCATGAAAGGAAGAAAGAGGAGAGATGAGAGACGGGGAAGGGGAGAAATATGATGAAAATGAAATGACATTGTGTGGGCAACACATAGTGCGAAGATGAACACGCATATTATAATCATTGCTATAGAGTCTAGAATCTAGAATCTGAATCTACAGCAGACACTGTACATTGTACAATGTAGATCGTATATTGTAGATGCTGCATAAATATAAACCCAGACATGGCAACTTAACTCTCTCTCGCTCTCTGTCTCTGGCTTTTCATTTTAGTCTATATGATAAACGGACGTTCTCATAAATAGGTAGACAGTATATACAGGTAAAGAGACAAGAGACAGATAGATGCATACATGTCGACATTAGATTTAGACACGCCGAAAACTATGGGAAATGAACGAATGAGCAGACAGACAGACGGGCAGATGCGAGGACGAGGAATGACTAAAGGAAGGCAGCGGGAAATGAAATGAAAGGAAATGGTGATGGAGAAAATGAGAGGGAAAATACTGGATACTAGATAGAAGATAGAAGATCGGAAATTGGAAAATGTACCGCATGAGTAACCAATTAAAAGTTCCAATGCACTCATTGGAAATTGGAAGAGTAAAAATCACCTTTTTCTCACCTATTTCTTTCTATATTTAATACATACAAATATTATACAAAAAATACAAGTGTATCTATTATCCAATATCCATACTCTTTATTCCATTTTGACGTAGGAAAATGGAACAGTTGGAAAAATACCCATGCACTTGCTCCCTAACTGTTATAATGGTATTATTATTGCAATGATTATTGAAATGGTGTTGTAAAAAATAGAGGTTCACTAACACGTAATTACTAAATCCTATCCTTTAGTATATAATATGCCACGTACATTGAACATCGGATATTGGATATTGGACATGTACCTAATTAGAGAAACTTGAGCAAGTTTGTCAGTTTTCAGTTTGCTCGTGTGAAAGTTATTCTGAAAAACATACTTTAAGGAATCAAATGTCTTGTGGCTTGTAGTCCATTTTTACTTGCACACATCTACTTGAAGCTTAAAAGTTGAGACTTGAGTGTTTAACATGCAATATTTTATAAGTACAGTGTGTACACTGTAGATTGGCACTGTCATATTTTGTGTTAATAATATTACTCAGCACTCAGCACTTAGTAGTCACTACACATTACATACTATATCTGTACATTTTACATCATACATTGTACATGTACAATAATATTTCTCATGTTACTGATTCAAGGAAACGTTGACTAGTTGAGGTTGATAGAAATGGGAAAGGATAAAAAACGGGAAAGGAATACAAGTTAAGTCGAGGAAAATTCTTGCACTCGCCTCTTTTCTCTTTCACTCTCTCTCTCTGTCGTTTCTTTCGTAGATATTCTATTTCTGCCTCAATTGGTTCTCTACCCACTTTGACTTTTAATTTTCGGTTTCCCCGACCTACTTTTTTTGAGTAGTATGGAGGATGGAGAATGGAGGATGGAGGTTAATGTCTAATTAGCTGTCGGAGTGCATTAGTCTGTCTGTCTGCTCTTCCAACGGTGAAAATTGAAAGGAAAGGAAAGGGGAAAGTACAAACAGACAGAATACATTAATGTAGATACATATCACCAATATACTATACACTTCAGTGTCAGCTCCAGTTCCAGTTCCAGCTCCAGTTCCAGTGCCAATGACTGACTTTGAACTTTCCCAATCTCCTCACATCTTGATTCTTGATTCCTGCTTCTTGATTCGTGGTAGAAAAGGAACTTGGAATAAAAGTGACACTTCTCGCTTTTCCTCCAAGCTACACTGTTTGTAGTAACTAGCGACTAGTGACTAGGAACTAGTAACTAGCCACACATCAACGATCAACTGTCATGTTACCGCTTCATCTGATAACTTTACACCTATCCATTAAATGCCTGCTCAACTGTATCTACAATGTAGAATTGGCCTTACAGTCCTCTTTTAGGATTTATGTTCCTGATCTAGATTTTTTCCTCGGTGCATCCTGACTCTTACCAACCTCAATTCTCTCGACCAACGAACTCTTATCACTTGTCAATATAACATTCAAAACTGTTCTCCTTCGTTCGAACTGGAACTGGAACTGGAACTGGACGAACACGGAGAACATAACATGAAACGTCCAAATTTTAACCCGCTGAATATTAATACCAACCTGTATTTTATACCAAACTGTACACTCTACACCATCGACACTTTGACTGCTCTATGTATTTTTAATTGCATCCGAATAAACCTCCCACAAACTGCCCAAATGGGAAAAATACCCGAGAGTATGTAAAATCTAAAATGATCCGTGGAAAAATTACACGACTAGACTAGTTACTAGACTATTACATAACAATTATTTTAAAATTCAGTTTTCTCTTTTTCTATAACTATAACTATAGATTGTACATTTGATATTTGGTATTGTAGTTTGTAGTCTTCTCACGTATACTTCACGTATACTTCAGTATAAATGTTAAAAATTATACAGTTTGCATTGCGAGACATAATCATTACTTGTGATTAGTATGTACAGTGTACAATACTGTGGTAGGTTTTTAGACCTAACACAAACTATGTACAACTAGAAACTGCAGTGTATTCAATGTCCAGTATGCGGTCGTACCACACACGAGCATGCAATAGAATACACAGCATCTAGTACACAATATCATGTAATAAGTACAGTAAAAGTCAGAGAAAACATATTAACTCTACACTACGTACTGAAATACAATGTATAATATTTATTCCTCTGATAGCTATCAGTAAACTAAAAAGTTCATTATTATTATTATTATTGTTATTACTGTAGACCGTAGAATATAAACTATATTACACACAACCAATGCAATGGAATGTAAAGTGTAAAAATGGTATGCCTATTTATAAAGGACACAAATGAGAGATGCAAGGTTTTATTCTTCTTATGCCTTCTGTACACTGTACGCTCGATTAATGAAATGAATTTTATTTTCTCCTTTCTCCCTTTCTCCATGCACAATGCACAACCAAACATATATAGTATATTTACGTTGGTCTCTTAATCGGTATGCTAGAGCCTTACGTTTTTAGTTTTCAGTTTTGAGGCTTTTCAATTCCGAGGTTTCCTCCATTCATTATATATGTATTATAAATTGTATATATACTGCATACTGGATACGTTAAACTTATTAATAACCACACTGTACACAAAGTCCAAAAGGGAAAAAACAGAGTCACCATATGAAAATAGAAAGTAGTCAAGTCACGTACACAAAACAGAGTCCAGAGTAGAGTACTTTCTACCTCCTACCTTCAAGCTGCAGTGTAAAATTAGTGCAGAAATACTCTCCTACGTAATAATGGAGTATAGAATACAAAATATCCACATATCTATGATTCTGATTAAAATACACTACCTACATTGGCAATTGGCATTGACATAAGAAATTGTTGAATAAAAATACATATACATATTACGTATGTATCTACCGTTTTAGATTTAATGTAATGACTTGAGCTCCTCCTGAGAAATTTTAAGGGATAAAAACAAGAGAGAATTTATACAAGTAGGAAATTCTGTTATCAAGTAGTATTATTTTTAGATGTTTAAAGTGAATTAGTTTACTTTCTAGTGTATGGTGTATGATGTATGATCAGGTTGGATACTGGATGAATTAGGTTCTCACTTCTGAATATAAAATACGACATACAATCGAAAATCGAGATCCATGAGAAAAGGAAATCTAATTATAGTTTTAAAATGACGGAGAACGGACCAACCAGCAGACGGATTTCCTGATAGAGCAAATAAAGTTTAATGATGTCGAGATAAAGATTGGACTGAGCTGTTACCAAACCAAACCAAAGGAACTGAATTTACCTATTACATGGTTAACTATACGACATACTACACATGAAGTATATTTACATGAATATTTAATATATAAAGTATTATAATATGTATAGCTTTTATGGTCTACTAATACTTTGCAGTTGCTCCTCCTCATCACACTCGAGACTCAAGAATCAAGAACGTATGATAAACTATGTTTTATTATGTACATTTATGATTACTTGGGAACACACGTGATGCTTATATAATACATAATATTACAATATCATAATATTATTTAGTGAAAAGAAAAGGGTAAGACAAAACACATTTACCTTTGTGAAAATGTCAGTCCGCTGCTGATCATTGTTATTAGTCCTTGTTTTCATTCAAGAGGGGTTTCAATTCCACTTCTTTCCTCACACTTTCGTTACTTTCTCAAGCTGTACCACTTTATTTTATTAAGAATCAAGAATCGTTGCACAAGGAGGTACAATGTCAAATGTGTGATGTATAATATGTTTTTAGTGTATAGATATTTATTTATAGTACTAATAAATTTTGAAGGAGGGTCAGATGTCAGATGTTGATATTTGATATGTAATTAATATTATATTTTTTATACTTTTATTTTTTGATATGTTAGATGATATGTTTTGTGTGTTACATGACTTTATCGTTGAAAGTGAGCACCACACTGAAAAGTATCAAGGTAAATATTAAATATAAATATAGTACGTAGATAATTTAGGTATTATTTAGATAGTACAATGATTTTCTTGATAAAACTAGCAATAATATATTCTTGTTTTATATTTTATTTATCTATGTTCTATATTTATGCACACATTGATATGTATTATGTATGTTTATTGGATAATCTAATAATAATAATTTTGATTTGATTATTATTATTATTTATGACGTTTCTTGTGGATTTATCATGATATGATTTGATATTTGATATGATATGTTTAGATAAGTACTTTTTGTTTTTGTTTTTAGTTTTGGTTTTACGTAATGGCACATGATGTTGACGTATGTTATGTTTATTATTATTATAGAAGTATATTTTTTAATTTAATTAGTATTAGCACAACTTTGATATGTATGCGTTGCTTGGGCACGGTTCAGAAAGTCCGTGAATATGAGATTCTACATTTTAAAACTTTTGTAGAAGCTCGAACTAATAGTAATAATAGTGATGATGCTGATGCTGTTGTAAAGAGTTTTACATTTTAATTTTCGGTTTTCATGACTATGAATATGAATTGTGAACAGTTGACAGTTCTAGTTTGCAGGTCATCAAGCCATCCAGTACGTAGTAACTAGTATCCAGTCATTTAGTCAAGGAGAGAGAGAGAGTCGACAAGTTGACGAGGGAATTTCTTTGTGTTTATAATGAGACGGGAGGAAGGAAGAAAGGAGAAAAATTGTGGGTTCATTCATATATATTCAAGATATACGTGTCAGTAGACAGTAGACAAATAGTCTCGTGGCTGTGTGCATGTCATGACGGATAAGGATCCATTTGTCTAACTAATTTCATTTTATGTACATGTACGTATAGATGATGATGATGATGTATGGAATATGGAATTGGGATATGGAAACTTGTCTACAGCAAACTTTTACCTTTTACTAGGTATAGGTGTATGCAGAGTATAGAATGTAAAATATAGAACAGAGATAATAGATGTTTCGATTCTAAATTTTAGGGCATGTAAAGAAATTCCTTTTTCCTTATTTGTTATTTGACACAACTCTGGACGATGATGGTGATTTTGGTTGTATATTTAAGCTGAAGATATTTTACTTTTCCTCAATCCGCTATAGTGGATGGTAACAATGTGTACAGAGCTGTGTAAAGTGTAGATTCGAATATCCAATATCAGTGTAGACTGTAGATGGTAGACACTTTTTCCAAATATTTCTCTTGTTGGCTTTGGTTTCCTTTTAGTTGTTTGACGTCGTCCGTGCTCGCTCGCTCATTCGTTTGTTTACTCAACACATCGTTTGTTTTACTTAGCAGATAGGACCGTCAAAGGAAAAGGAGGACAAAGAGAAAGAGGACGGTAGACGTTTGACGATTTCGGATTTACGATTGACGACTGACGATTTACGATTTGCAAAATAGAACACTCTGCACAGCAAATCTATAATATGACAAGTTACTTTGTTTGAACATGAACATGAATTCTTTCTTTCTTTCTTCACCGAGTCTCCCACGCTTCTCATCTATTCATTTATTTCCCGTTCGTCCATGCATCCAAATTCCCAATAGCTGTGTCTCATTTTCTTATTTCTTGCTTTCCCTCCACTTTTTGCTATGTTTGCGCTTGTCCAAATGCAAGAGACATAAAAGTTCTCCTCTTTTTTCTCTCTTTCTCTATTTTCCGTGCACAACACACCATACACAATACACTGGACAATATTTTGTATTATTTATGTGTTTCCTTTTTTTTGTATCGACTTTAACATTCAATATTCAGTATTCAGTATGTGGTGGTAAATATTATACTGGATATTGTATGTTGTATATAATAGTTGAATGAAAAATGTTTACACAAAATTTCCAATTGAATCTATCTAGATTATAGATTCTAGAGCACACACGGATAAATAATGATGGCTTTTTCTCTCCACTTTTTGCACACACCTTTGCTAAACAAACACAATTTTACTGGGTTGACGAGATGATGCTATTCTTGGTCTCGTACTATTATTATTCTTGCTTCTTGCTATTATTATTATTATTATTACAATTGGTAAAGAAGACCTTAATTCTCGTCATAAATTATGTTAATCCGTTACCGTTATCATCCGACGTTACTAGTCACTAGTACTGTTTATACGTGTAAGCTTGGTAGTTGACATTTGACATTTAACATTTGACATTCAACTTTTGATGAATAGAAAATATAAACTACCGGAGAAAGGCTGCTTTTAATAATTGTATCTGGTATCTCGATCTTCAATGCCCATAATCCATAATATATGGCACAACTACTTGAATAAATAAATCAATTATTATGTGTCTTTCATTGTCTATTGTTTGTACATTGTACAATGTAGAGCAAACCTTCTTGTTTCTTTGTGTTACTTGAGAAATATAAAATGTAATAATATGGTAAAATAAATTAAATGTTGGATACTGGAAACAATACCAGCAAAAATTGACCTTGTATGAAATATGAAAATTATTATAGCACAAAAATCCTTCTTTCCCTTTTTCCTGTCAAGCTTGAGCTGACTGGGACTTGGACTGTGACAGTTGGTGTTGTTTTCTTGAATTATTAATGCACTGTGACTTTATAGTTATAAATTTCATGTACTCAGTATTCAGTAACTAGTATTCATCAGTATATATACAAAAGTAACAATTATTCACTTCCAAAGCTGTGGCCGTTTTGTGGTGAATGAATTTAAAATGAATTTTTGCTTCTAATTTTTGCAGTGGTCGTTGAATTTGAATTTCCTCTTGAAAATAATTATAGTAGTAGTATTTCTTGCGGCAGTCTCATATAATTAATATTAATAATAGGAGCATTATTATTATATGTCAAAAATGTTCAAGTTGAAGCTGCTGACATGTCATGAACAATGAGGTTTTGTGAAAACTATTGACTGGTTTCTTAGTTGGATGGCGGATACTTTACGATGTCAATGTCAAATGGAAATAGTGAGATAAAAAGAAAGGACTTTTTACTTTTTTGCTCTCAGCTAGTCAAGCCAAGTCAAGTCAAATAGACAAAGTGGAAGGAGAGAAGAGTGTTGAAGTTGGAGTAAAAATTGGAGAAATAGGAAATCGGAGAAGACGACGTGGAACTATAATGTAAGAAATATAATACGAGCTGGTTCCTGGTTGATGATGATGAAGTTGGTGAAGAAAAGGTCGTAAGTGTGTTCAAGACGTGTATAAAAGAAAAGAGTGTAGATTCCTTTCCTTCCTTTCCCTTTCTCCTAGACGATAACGATGCTCCCTTGATTCAACTCAGTTCAGCTCAGTACTGTCTATGTAGTTTAGTTTAGTTTAGTTTGGTTCAGTTCATCCTTCCACCTGTCTACTTTCACTGTCTGCTCTTTTCTCTCTATTTATCTGTCAATGTCAGTGGTGGTGGTTGAATACATGAAATAATTTCTTGTACATCTCTATCTGTTTCTCTTTTGGCTTAATTAGATTGTTGGTTGGATGGTTGATGGTCGATGGCCGACGGTTGTTTGGTAGAAGTGAAAGAGGAGAGTCAAGAGCCAAGAGCCTCACTATTCACTATTCACTTTTGACTGTTTGCTCTTCACTGTTCACGTCAAAATACTTTTTTGAAAATGAAACACGAGCTTTCTTCTTCAACGTTTAAAATTCAAGACGGATTAAAATTGAAATGGAAATATAAATGTAAAGCTCTTCTTCTGCTCTTCCCCTATCAAAAGTCAAAATTCAAAAGATCAGAGTCATCAAAAATGAGTAGCAGGAACAACTTGCGTCACACATTCAATTCAAACGTATAATATTATTTGGGCTTGTCCACATGAGTCCATTATCTTTTATTATTATAAAATAAAACTGTTTTCACTGAAACGGGTTTTTTATCCAACAAATAGAAATCTTTGCTCAGTATATGATAAAAAATTATAATAATGATGTTGACTGTTGACAACTGACAACTTCAACGTTTGACGTTCCAGATGATAAAAAATTTTAATTTGTGCTATTATTTTGGATTTTGTTAGCATTTAATATTCACTGTTCACTTGGATTGGATTGGACTGAGGAGAGGATGAATAGTGCACACTGAACATGGGAGTATGGAAGTAGAGCAAAAAGAAAAACGGGAGCAAGCAAGTCAAGTTCTGTACTCGCCCGTCACAAGACTACTAGTTTGTGGACGTGGGTTCTAGTTCTGGTTCCAACACATAACACCGAACCGTACACCGTACAAACTACAAACTATTATACCGAGCCGAGCATAGAATTTAGAATGTATAAAGGCAAGAGTGAAGGAGCAAATACAAATGCGAATACATAGAGGAATGGTTCGGGGCTTTATTTTCTCTCTCCCATCCACCCACCCACGTCCCCCTTCCGAAAAAACCTCCTCACTTCACGTTTACTACCGTCCGAATCAGATACCCGGGTTACATACACATGCATCGTTGGCGCTTTTCTCGTCTATTCTATTCCATTCCATCTCGTTTCTTGTTCTCACTACGCTACGCTACTCTACTCGACTCTCTACTCACTGTATTTTCCCTCTCTTTCTATCTCTCAGAAAATCTTGCGGAAGAATTCCCGTAAAGCCTGTCCAACTTAACAATCCAATCCTTATTTGCCTTCCATCTATGTACATGAACATGCAGTTTGTGTTAGAAAAACTTATACAACTCTCATAACCTTTCACTCTCTCTTTCTCTCTCTCTCTTTTCTCTCTTCCCTCCTTTTCTTTCATTCGTATTCCTATTCCTATTCGTATTTCTATTCTTTCTCACCACTCACTAGAACATGGAATGTCAGAACTCAGGACGAGAAGGAATCTGTTTGTATATATATATATATATATAGGTGTACAATGTACAATGCACACGTATAGATATCATGAAGCATAAAAATTTCATATTGAATGCATGTATAATGTATATCGTATATCGTAGATTGTAGAACATAGTTTTTTTCATATTGTATTTTTTGGACTCTCCATGTACATGTATAATCACGTGCTTGGTGTAGAGTGTAGAGTAAAGAGTTTGGATTGTAGATTGTAGATCAAAATACATGTAAAAAAAGTTTTTTTCCTCGCTTACACAAGAATGTATGCATGTATGAGATGGACGCACGTACATATGTACGTATTATCTACGAAAAAAACCCCATGTACTGTGGATTGTAGATATATGACCTCAAAACTTTAAATTTTTCTCCTACTTGCTCCTACTCCCGTCTCCCGTCAAAGTCAAGTTTCAAGAGAAAAAAAGAAAAGAAAAATTCCAAGTTTATCTATGACACAGCTTGGTCAACTACAAAAATGGGAGAGAGAGAGAGAGAATGGGAATGAGAGAAAGAAGGAAAGTGTAGGAAAGTAAGTGGGAGGTAGAGAGAAAAAGGAAAAGAAAAAGTGGTAAAAATCTCAACAGTTTTTAAACTATGTAAAGAGGGACCAGAAAATAAAACTATGTTTTTTGTCTCCTCCTTCCTCTTCATTCTTCATTCAACATCTGCAACATATCTAATATCTATACTACATACTTTATAGACTTTATATTATGGCTACATATTATGTATATATATATATAATGTATGTAAGTGTGCACTTAGGTAAATTCAACTTTGTTCCTCTTTTCATTCTACTTGATACTTGATTCTTGATATTTCACTATGGTGTACTTTACTTTCACTTTACTTGCCATTCTCCATTCTCCTACATGCTACATTCCTAGTTATATGATTGTATTTTATATTACTTTGTAATATTTTTTACTCGTTTGCTGCAGTTATTTTATTCATTTTGTTTAATAAGGAACAACGACCATGGACATTGGGTAAGAGCTTCAAAAATACAACAAAAGTAACATTTTTGCCTAATTTCTCTTATTTATGTAGTTCAACCTTTATACTCGAAATCGGAAATGAAAAATGATTTTTTATGTACGGAATATGTAATAATATTCGTCTTTTCCCCTTTGAATTGAATTAGCACAGTTAGCAGAATATAGATAAAAAATATATAGATTTATTATTTTATATGTACTATACATAACTTTTAAACTTTTAAAGGACAAACGATGCTGGATTTCTGTCTGTTTTGCTGTTTTGTGCATAATCGATAATCGATAATAAAATAACTAAATACGAAAAGTAAATTTTCACTTATTTACATAGTAAATTACCACTGTTCAAATATTAAAGTACTACAAAATGTACATTATACAGATTACAGATATACAAATTTTACCTTTTAATCTCTTTCATCTTTCAACTGAAAGAACACGTGTACGCTCTAGGCTGTAGGCAGTTAGGTTTAGTAAATTAAAAAGTGCACATTGTACCTACATTTGATTTCACATTTCACCGACTTTTTATCTTTAACATTTTAGCCTTCAACTTTCAATTCACATCCATAAACTTTAAAAACTGAAGGAAATTCCACAAAATTCCATGATACAAAATGGAAAATATAAATGTACTTTCATCTTACAACTTAATACATATTTTGCACACACATATTTGACCGAAAATTGCATTTTCACTAAAAGCAAAGATATCCATAATACCGGCAATTTTATAAATGAGGACGGATGGGACTTTTAGTTACTCCATTTCCATCTCACATCTCACGTGTAAACGTTAACGCAGGATATTAAAGCTACTACTACCACTAGATATTACCCGCAGCTCAAAGCGCAAAGTCCATCAAGCATCAAGAATCCAAATATTCCGGATTCGGAAGTCAATTTATTATTTAAAGTGAATATATTATCTAGATTCTAGATTCTAGATTTTAGATGTTTCATATTCAGCTCGTACCATAAAGCACCCTGTGTCTTTAGTCTTTAATGTTCATGTGTGACTACTGATGTACACTGTTAACTATACAGTGTACATCATCTGTACTCTATTTACATTTTGCATAGATACACAAATCTCACATGTTTCAAAGACTATTTTTGATCAAAATCCCGGCTGAATATTTTGGTACTAAGATGTAGAGCTATTTAAATTGGGCGTTTGACGTCACTAAACAGCATTTATTATTTAATACTTAAGTGAGTTGAAATTTCAAAGTCAATATTCATGGTTTTAAATCCATGTACGATCTAATATCTAATTTCATCCATGTACGGTGTATGGTGTACGGATATTGAGCGTTGTGCACTGAGTTCTGAGAGTTCCAAAGGAGATGAATGAATTCACGGAGGAGATATTAAATAATGCATGATATGATTTTACATTTTATGCAAATACAAATTAGGCATGAGAGACAGTTTTCTTTTACATTTCATATGCACGTCAAATTTTACTCATCCAATCCAATCCAATTTAGACCGACACCGATCTGGCATGAAAATTGAAAATGTGGTGCATGACGAAGATTTATATATATATACATATATGTAATATATACACATAGAATATATATAATGTAGAATACATAAGAAAGAAGAAATGAAAAAAATCTCTCATCTATTTCAGTTAAATGATTAAGAAAGTCTATTTTGATGTTTTGAATATTTTGAGAGTTGTGTTGTTCCTGTGATTACAGTTTGACAACTGACGATAAAAGTTATCAAAATATTTTCCGTTTGTGCTCACTCTGATTTTGGAGCCTAAAAATCTAAATCATAATCAGTTTTGAGAAATGGCTTTGATTGTAGATTCGTCTGTCGGTTGTCAATCTAAGTGAATATTTCAAGGAATTTGTCATTCACTTTTAGATACTTGGTATCTTTTAACTAAGATGTTTATGGTTTACACAAATACGCATGGTATGCAAAGATAATTGATAATGGATAAATTATTTATCATCAATATAATAGTTGTAGATTTCTATATCTCTATGTTCACCGACCTAGAGCCCAAACGGCTCAACCAATTGACTTGAAATTTGGAACATAGACTCCTGAGGGGTCAAGTAAGCTCCCGCATTTAACAAAAGTGAACTTATCAACCCCTAAAGGGTTCCCCTCATGGGAAACCGATCTTTCCTATGCTTTATAAAGGGATTTTGTTTGTATCATAGGGTTACTGTTAGTTACGCAGCTAAAGTAAACAATGAAAAAATATTTGCTTGACGGAAAAGTTGTTTACGCATTATCAACGTTCTGTTAGCAAGAAATTTAAACCATAGAAACCGAACTGTTTGTATATTGTATATTGTACATCATACATCATACAAGATGTACAATATGCATACTTATGTTCATTGTTGTAAATGGACTTCTTCGGGCTAGAACAAGAATTCAGAAGCATGAACGACAAAATATAGCAATTCCTCGATTGTTGAGTTTTCCATTACGAATTTTGAGTAGGTTCAAGTCGAAAAGGTTTAACAAAAACATCGAGTTTTTACATGCAAACTCTCAGGGTCAAAAATTGAACGCATAATTAAGTAGTTTGCTGAATTTCATTTGTTTTGCCAACAATTCTTTTAAAAAAGCACGGGCTAAAAGACGAAATAACAGGGAAGCCGAAACTCGGGAGCTATAAAAATGTTTTTGAAATGGTAAAAAAGATACACGATCTTCTGATACTTTCTTAACTTTTATTGAAGGTTTTTGAGGGTATAGTCAAGTTTCAAGCATTTTCCGGGTGAGGTTACTACCCCCAGTTAAATATTTTAGATATCGCCTTATGAAAAAGGGGCACGGGGAAGGATATGGGCAATCTCAGAGGGCAAAAGCTTTATAATGTACTGAGATTGTTGTATTGCATCGATACATTAAAAGAAAGGGGCTACTAAATTTTCAAAGAACTCACGGGTTTCAAATGTTCAAGTCAATCGGTTGATATTTAAAAAATTCCGTCAGTTATGCAAAGTATTTGCATTACAAAACACTACATACGAGAAACGAAGTCATAACTATTAGAATGATTGTGCCCGGAGGGCACCGCGGGCTTATACTTGTAAATACATATTCACATAAAACATATCGTGGGCCTCGTTTTAAAAGCAAATCCGTTCCATTTATAATACACAGGACGGATTCGCTTTTAAAACGAGGCCCACGATCTGACATCCGACATCTAATGCACAACGAAAAGATAGACGTGCAAGAAGGAATCTCGTTGGGAAAAATTATTCCCTTTGGAAAAGAGCTCTTTCATTTTTCATTAAGTTATTTGAGAAGTTTTTTCTTCTTCAAAAATTATTATTTCCTTTTTCCTGCAAATGTGTTTAGTAAGCCCTGGCAAAAGTAGCGTTTTTAATTTTAAAATACAAGTGATTCCCTTGAAAAGTACTAAGTGACATCTATTTAATAGGCACG
>JAQGBH010000837.1:0-41476 GCA_034698265.1 Sminthurinus aureus
ACGACGGGTCAAAAACACCATTTTTTCAAAAAAAAGTGTATTAGAAATTCGAATTAATTTTTTTCTTTAAATACGTTATCACAACTAATGGAGGCGCACATGCCTATATACTTTTCAAAATTTAAAAAAAATAAAAATGCCATAAAAAATTTTACAAGTCCCGATTGGTAGCTACTCCAAAAAAATTTGATGGACCTTCCCAACTTTGAAATCATCTATGTTACCGGGAAGTCCAGCAAAAAAATGTAAAAAGGACAAAAAATGAAATTGTAAGTCTTTTGCACCTAAGTAATTTTCAATGAGGGTCAAAGTAGCGTCAGCTGATTTTCCTAGGTTTAGATCTTTTGTATATTGCGCGTATTCAGTTGGGTCACCTTGATATGGTAAAAGTTTAATTATGAAACCAGTTTCACTGTCCGCCAAACCATAAAATTTGATGCCCCACTGGGCTGACTTTTTTGGTACGTATTGTTTAAACGCTAATCGTCCTTTGTGGGGAAGGAGGGTTTCGTCCACACATAAAAATTCTCCAGGATCAATAGCATTTTCAAAATTTTTCAAAATTTCGGGTAAAAAATTCCCCAATTTCAAAAACCGGTCTTTTGAAAAGTCGACACCGTCGTTTTGAATAAAATGCAGGGCTTTATTTATGTCCTCAAACCTACAAAAAATATAATATCATAATAATAAATAATAAGCTGATCCAAAATTTCATGCGGAATTTTTAAAACAATTGATTATTGATTATAGAATTTTATTTTCACAAACCTATTGCGAGACATAATTCGACCAAACTGTGGAGTGGCCAGTAAGTCATCTGTTGACCAGTAGGATTTGATTGAAGGCTTTTTTATTACACCCATTAGAAGATTGGCAGTAAAATATTTCCAAAATTCTACAGGTGACAGATCTTTCCAATTTCCAAAGCTTGGCGGTTTTTGAGCTTTTACGGCAGCAGCATAGGCATTAGTTTCGGTGCAGATTTTTTCGACCATTTCTGTAGTTATAAATTGACGCAGGATTTGAAAGGGTGTTGAGGATTCATCAATATTTTCATTGACAAAAGTTGTTATTTTTGTTGGAGTCATGAGGGGAACGGCAGGATTCAAAACTCCACCTTTGATCCAATTCCATGTACACGGACCAGCAGCATTGTTTTCTTCATTATTATTATTGTTGTTGTTAACATTGTGGCCCCTCCCTCTGGCTCCTCCCCTTCCTCTCCCACGAGTGGTCGGCCTTGTAGTACCGTCAGCATCAGTTCCAACTCTTCGCCCTCGCCCTCGTCCCCTCCCTCGCCCTCTCCCTCGCCCTCGATTTAGATTAGGTACTTGGCGTGGCTCCATCTCATTTTGATTATTCAGTTGACCTGGATCTGGATTTTCCAATTGATCTGGATCTGGATTTTCCAATTGTTCTGGATCTGGATTTTGCAATTGATTTGGATCTGGATTTTCCAATTGATTTGGGTCTGGATTTTCAATTTGATCTTGATCTAAATCTGCATTCTGCATGTAATATGGATCTTGATGATCATCTATTTTTTGCCAAAAAGAATATTTTTTAAAACCCAGTCAAGATTTGTCCATAATTAAAGTTTTTTTATTAGACTACATAAAAACATGTGTGTAAAATTAAAATTACCATGTGACTCAAAGTACACAACAGTAACTTCATTGTCATACTCTGGAAAGTACTCTGGATTCTCCAGTTGCCACTGTCTCATTCTTTCTTCGTCATTTTGTACAGAGTCTAGAAAGTAGAGGAAATAAATTGAAATAAAAGTGTGTACATGAAACATAAATACTGTTTATGCCAATTTCTTTTTCTACCTTCTAAATAACGTTGTCCTTCGTCTTCATCTTCTTCGTCGTCCGAAAACGCATCAAGTACAATATACCTTTCGTCCTCTTCTAAAAGGGCAGAAGGGAAAGTAGACAAAAAGTAAGGAAAGGTAAGGAAGAGACATGATAAAATAGGTATAGGAAAATGATGTTGAACAAAACTCACCATTTGACATGGTAAAACTAGATAAATGACGTTTACACGGAGTTTGGATGATGAGAATGACAAAAAACCATGAATTTCTAAGATTTTATGAGGAATACGGGTGAGCAATCAAATTTACGTCATGAGTATTTCGGTTCCAGTCTAAAACTAAATGGAAATATATGAAATCTCGTACAAAACGAGAAAACACGTCCATGGGCCAGGACGAAATAAAAAAAATGACGTAATTTCATGTCTCTGGGCTTGCAAAATTATTTTTGTTTACTTAAAAATACGTCCATAGTCTAGACAACTTGGACTATGGGAACGTATTTTTACGTATTTGGGCTTATAATATATTATATTTTGGACGTACATATACGTCCATAGCGACGATGAGGTTAAAATCAGTTCATTTTACAGCATTATTATAGCTTTATATTATATTGCGCATACATCAAATCTTTCATTCTTTTAAAAATCAAAATTAGACTGTTCAATCCAAATAACTTCAAATACAAAATCTCCACACTAAATTTATTTCTTTGCAAAAATAACTCTCTCACAATTAAATTTTCAGCACAACATTCACTGTCAAAAGTCAAACGAGGACTGAATTTGACAAGTCGTTTCTTGTGTGCAGAGAGTCACAAAGAAACTTGTATGTACATGCTATGGTGAAGCATACGTACATAGGTATACACTGTGACTGAGCATAGGCGATCACGTGTGTTGTGTATATATACGTATTTTTTTGTTATACAGCCCAAAGACTCACCAGCTTCTACTGCAATCGTGAAGGAATAGACATCTTCTTCAGGTAATGTTTTGATATGAATGGGCTTCTGTGACCTCAATTCAGTAGTCTGATTTGTGAAGGGGATAAATAGTAAGTCAACTTCATAGGATTGTCCAGGTTGAAGATTTGTGAGTTCATAATTTGTTATGGATCTGTGAATTAAAGGTGTTGTGGAGAATAACTGAAAAATAGAGTAAAATATTATCACATTAAAATTCAAAGCATTTGATATACATAGATAAATGCTTATAAATGTAGTGTATTATTGTATAATAATAATATTAAATGCTTTTTGCTTGGTTGTATTTAAAGTTTAAAGCATTAATACACATAAAAACGTACTTGATCTTGTTCAGCTCTATATTTAATTTGAACTCCATCAATAAGAGAAGTTTCCAATTCTGAAAATTTTCTCCAACTGATTTTCACAGTATTTGGTGTTACATCAACGAGATTTACATCAGCATCAATCACTATTTCTGGAGGTAATGTAGTTGTTGGGACAGCTATATTTAAGAGACAAAGAATATATTTATCAAATTTGAATTCAATTTGTATAATATATGTTTGATTTTCAGTTAATGTCGAGTCTGTCGTATTATGTGATGTTTGGATAAAAAGTACTGACAAGTAAAAACAAAATGTATACATACCAGCAGGCGGTGTTCGTACAATGAGTGTTCGACTTGTAGGAGTATTTTGAATGTCTCTCATGATAACTTGAATTTTCAAATGATATTCAGTATCTGCATCTAGTCCACTCAAGAAAAGTTGTAAATGAGAATTGTCAATCAAATCCTCAGCTTGTTGGAACACCTGTCTTTCCCATTGATCTGGATTTGGTTTAGTTCTGAAAAAAATTTTTAGACCATATGTATCATAAATCATAAACATCTCAATCACTGTTTTACCACTTGATTTTTAGCAAAATAATAATTCTCGAACTGTATAATTTACTATTTTATAACTTACATGAAATCCTTAGTATATAAAACTTCAACTACACCATGTAAACCGACAAGAACTGGAGATACCGTAAAATCGATCTAAAAACCAGAAATGTATACATATCTAGTTTATAATTTATAGCAATGTGTGCATACTTTGGCGTATAATATTAAAGTTCATTATGGGTTTAACACAATAAAACATTTTATCAGTTGTAAAAACATACCATGAGAGTAGAGTCGTTCAAAGCACGGATCATGACATTTCCAAGTTGATCAGCTGGTCCATGTCCAGCAGCATGAGGATCTCCAAAAGGATGATGACCATATGGGAAACCTGGGTGTCCTAAACCATGGAACAAAATTCAAAGACACAATTAAAAGATGTATTTATTAAGTTTATGGTTATATAATTTTTTATCTCATGAAAATGTATGTACTTATATGATATATGCAACATTAAATATTAGTTAAAAATTGAGAAAAATAAAAAAACAAGATAGGTAAGTCTATTTTGGGTACAAAATTAAAAGAAAAATAAAGAATTACAAAGTATTTGCTTTCTAAATAAATAAGGCAGAATTACGAATTACATTTAAAGTGATATTACTAGAGATTAATAATATTTAATCTACATTAAATATTAAACGTTTTCTTTTGTGTATTTTTTTTTGTTTAATACTTAATTTTGCATAAGAGTGAGAGTAAAAAAAAAGTGAGTGAGAAAAATTCAAACAAAAAGTGAAAGTTCGTGCAAATCACCTGCTCCATGTCCAGGTAATACCTCAGGAGGATAAATAGGAATGTTAGGGTTATGTTCATGTGGTGGATTAGGTATAAACACAATGAAACTACCATCCTCTGCTTGTTCAATCACTTTTGCTCCTTGTCTTTCCAGTTCATGAACTTCTTGTGGATCTTTTACGGAAAGATAAGTTCCCGGACCTATTGGATGTTGATGACCACCCTCCTGATGAGGATGACCTCCTTGATCTGTGATAGTAGATAATTGATGTAGTAAATCTTCAAGTTGATCTCGATTAATTTGACTCAAAGGTATCTGAACGGGAGTATTGCCCGTACTTGGAGGAACAATTTGATCTTGGTCGTCAGGATGGTAGGGTGTGAAATTTGTACCATTATTTGGGATTAAAGTCAAATTGGTCAAGTCATGTAACGTCTGTTGTGTCAAATGTGTATGGTTAAGCAAGTGCTCAAACATAGAAGTCGGATCATCTACAAATTTATTTTTATACGGCATAATCAATAAAAGCAAACAAAATGCATAAAAAAAAACAACGCGTGTGGCGTGCATCAATATAAAAAAATGAGAGATGAAACTAAAAATTGTGAAATTATCATCATAATAATAAAATTGCTCAGTCAGTGATTCAGTGATTCAAACGTAAAACGTAAAGGCAATACAGTAGTACACTATACATAAAATGTCTAGTACTCGGGATTCGTGATTACTTTTTGTCTTTTTTTTTAGTGAAATAGTTATTGGAACTAGTGTGTAAAAGTTATTATCATTAATGAAGTATTTATGTGTTAAAAGTTTAAATATTAATACAAGAATACATAGTACATAGGTGAATGTTTCAAATTTAAGACATAAAAGCTACGATAAAAAAAGTGAATGACTGATTTAAAAAATCTACACTATAGTAAATAGTATAATATATATATATTTTCAAATGTATTTGTGACAAAGACAAAACCGATTGCAGGTGCAATTTTATAACTTTGAGACTTGATATGGAATGTTTTTCTTACCTGTAATATTAGGATGATGATTTCTACAAGTCCAAGTATAGCAACATTCATTTGGTGGTAAAGTCACTGCAATAGCCATCTCAGGTGGACAAGGTAAATTTGCTGGTGGTTTTTCTGGCATTTGTGGACATAGTTGCTCACAAGTAATGTTTCCACTATCACAGAAACATCTCTTATCACATCCAGTTAGTTTCTGAGGAATTTCATCATAATTCTTGAACACATATCCTCCTTCAAGTTCACAAGTAGAGTTTGCCACACATTTCATTTCTGGACAACAATGTGGTGGATGTTTTACAAACGGTTCCGCTCCAATGGGTTCCCAACGTAGACAGTTTGGATCCAATAATTCCAATCCCAAATCAGTTGGACATTCAATCGGGACACATTTCAACAAACCTTCCTCTTCACAAGCACAGTAGGCATCACATCCGTCATAAAACTCTTGTCCAACAGAGAAATGTTCATCCTTGTATTTGCACATGGTTGTACCTGATGATGATTCCTCTACTGAACCTGAATGAACTCCTTCAGATTCTCCAGAAGTCATCTCATGACTACCAATTTCAAATTCTTCACTACTACTCATTTTTGTACGAGTATATCCTTTAACTGTGTTGGTTTCTGTTCCATTAATTCCTGCCTTGAAGAAATATTCTTTACCCGGTGAAAGACCATTAATAACTGTATGAATTTCATTTCTTCCTTCAACATACAAGTCCTTGATACGAGCCTCTAATTCCAACCAGGAGGACATGTCAGTACTGTAATAAATTTTAACCATTTGATCATCCAACTGTTCTAAATCCTTCTCTGCTAGTGTGATTGTAACCATTACGGACGTTTCATTTAATGGAATAATCATTGTAATTCTGGCTTGAGACAAATTTTCTTGGGATGATGATGATGGATGCTCATCCTCTACTTCAGTCGAAAATGGAATTTCAGCTTTACTCAGTTTTGGTTTTTGAGTAGTTTTTATGGTAGTTGTCGTAGTAGTAGTAGAAGTTGAACTCTTTGCTACTGCAAGAGGAGGAGGAGCAGGAGTAGTGCTAATATCATCTGATCGACCTTTAGGAAGTAAAATTGGTACATCTGTTGGGTCATGATGAGAATGTTCAGATTCAGATTCGGCTTCAACTTCAGAGGACGATAATAATGATTTTGATTCATTTGCAGCCTTCATGACATCACTAATAGCTTGCTTCTCCTTGGGATCACAAACATGGACAATGCAACATTTATCTGCTGGGTCTGGCAATGTGATACAGTCATCATCAACATGAGCTCCTGCAGGTGGACACCTGAAATCAATTGACAATTGGCATAAAACAACAAATCTCCACAAACAAATAATATATATTATCCAATGGAATAAAAAAATCAAGAAACAAAAAACTGATACATGGATAAAAAAAACAATACCTTGGTTGACAAGTTACGTCGCCATTTCCCACACATGTACACTGTTGCTCACAACCATCATAAAATTGCTTTCCACGTTCATATCTAAAAGTTAAAAGAAAAGAATATATTTCTCATAAAACATTCATATTTTTTGTGCATACGTATTTGAATACATGTTATCCATTATACGTTTGGTAGCTAGCATAACTGATGAGTCAACGAAATTATATTGAATAAAGAATAAATTATTGGATTTAATATTGAAGCACATGAAGGAGTTAACACATACGTTTCATTCTTGTAGTTGCAGCCATCAGTAAGAACTTCCGAGGTTTCTTTCTTAGATCCTTGCTCCAGGGGTTCATCTCCTTCACACACAAGTGTTTCACAGCATTCCTCATCCCGTGGATCCTTCTTGACTTCGCAGTGTTTTGGAATTTCCTTCTCCTCATCACGTCTATAGTTGCATCTTGGCTGTGTCCATAATAAAATATGAGAAAAAAAAAGTTTCAAAATTTAAATTTCTAAATCGGTTTAAATATTATAACTATTTACCATCTATATATACAAGTAATCTGAGTACACGGTTTGAATTATTGAAATATATATTATACACAAGTAGGGAGCATGAATATATATAAAACATAAATATAAATATTGTATATCTCTACATAATAATAATAAATCCCAAATCTCCACATGAGTTATTTAAGAATTCCATAACTTTTGATACGTATGTCAAAATTTAAAATGTAACATGACTTCATGCATGTTTACTACATATATATACGAAATACAGTATGTAACACGAGTAATAAAAAAGCCAACGAACTCAGTCCTACACCTGACTTTAGTGAATTTTAAACACATACAGATATATATCGACTATAGGAATACACATATCTATATTCTATATATATACATATTGCTCATAAATCTTCTAGCATAACTGATGTAAAAACGATGAAACAGGCGAGGATGAAATCATCCGAATGGATTATTATTATTATAAGATGTGTAATTAAGAAATTGGGAAAATAAAAAATGGAGAAAGTTCCAAGTTTCAAGACATTTATTATGTATTTAAAATTTAAATATCATGCATATTTGACTGTAGTACTAAAAATTCATTTACTATTATATTACATACAGTTATTATTACTATTATTGCGATTATTGAGTGTAAAGTATTTGTAAATATCCAAGTATGTTCATGTACTTACACGACATAAAAACTCTCCACTCGTCTCACAGTGACACTTGTAAGAACAACCATCAAAATGATCTGCGCCAAATGGATACGTCTTGTTATTGAAAATACAACCTTCAATCTTTGCAGGTGTTGCTAGCTGTTTGTTGCCTGTTGAAACTGCAGAAGAAGCAGATGGGGAAGAAGAGGCGGTGGAGGATGAACTTGGTGAACTTGAACCTGAAATAGAAGAGGAAGCATTATTTATTTATGCAGTCATGATTTTCAAGTAGTATAGTAGTAGTAACATCAACCGTACTAATTATTATATCTATATCCCACTCTTTTATTCACTCGTTCGTTGTTCACTTCCTACGTATTTATGACATGTGTAAAAGTGGAGCAAAAAAAACTGTTTTTGTCATTCTGCTCATGTCACACGCACATCCTCAAAATGAACAGATAAACGGTATGTTACTTACACTGTAAACCGTTTTTAAACCATACCTATTACGCGATAATAATACATGCTCTGCATGTACAACCATTATTTTAACAAACTGATATCCTCTATGAAACTAATTATTACACACACTCAATATTTTTACTTCTGAGCACTCCGCATATTTTACGAAAAAAATATTACGAGCCTTCCTTTATGCATCGTTTCAATTCTTAATACTCAACACATAACACATTACTCAAAATTAGTCATACTTTATGCGAAAAAAAACTAGTCATAGTTATCAAATTTAAAAAGGTAACCAAAATTGAAATGTGATAATTGCAAGGGAAATATTTTCTGAAAGTGTTTGAAGCGTAATTTATGTAAGTAGGTTTGAAATTTTTGAGTATTCGAGAGTTACAGATGATAATCGTCGTGCTATAATGACAAAATTACAGTACGCAACTAAATTGTAAGTGTAATACGGCAAGCTTGCCGTATGGTCAAACAATTCACGCAAAATACATAGAAGGGGAACCAACTTGTTTGCTTTCACTGACATGTTTCTCTCCTGCTCGACTTTCATTAGTACGTAGTACCAATCACCCACATGAAAAATCACTCAATTTAATGTACAAGTAATACTACACTGCGTGTAAACCGTAAACTATGAACTATAACTTAATCAACGTAAATAAACAAAAAAAAAACACATGTAAAAGGAAACGTCTAATATTTCACTCTGGATTGAATATTGTTTACAGAAAACTGATAGGACTGCTAGGTATTATTTATTCTAGATTCTACTATAGATTCTTTTTCTTACTCATTGCTCAAAAACTTGAATCAGCTTTGATCTACTTTGAAAATTGAAAAGTAGAAGAAGAAAGTCAAATTCTCGATTTTACAAATTTACTGCTCCGACTTAGGATGAAGCTCACGAACGGAATTAAAATAGTGAGGGTATTTTTGTAGCTATTGTTCACTTTCTTATTTACCATTATTCATTATTTTAATGTTAATATAAAAAATGCACTTTTTCGTCAATAACTGTGAGCTAACGAACTGATATTTAGTGATATTATTGTGTAGTCAGACTTTAAATTATACTCCAAGTTCTAATACAGGAATGTCCTTTGATAAAAACAATTCAGTCTGCTTAGCAATCTCCCACCACACCAGTACATCATCTATATAGACTATAGGCAATCTCCAATTTAAAATCAGATTATTCTGACATTCTTTTTATTTAGTGCAGTGTCCGTTGGACGACACTTTGTACACATGAACTATTTATGTACATTTATAAATGATGCTGATTATCTTTTGCCTTACTTTCTATGCTCTTGTTGTGTGATCCAATAACAACTTGATGTTTACAAGTCTGCGTTTCAGTGCCTTTGCACCACTAAGATTCTCACTGATAAAATAAATGAAGCTTTTGAACCAAGTATCAAGTATCAAGTCACCGACATCACTACTACTGTAGCTTTGGCTTATTCAATTTGAACTGATTAAAAGTAATCTCATTTTGTTTTCAAGTACGAAAGCCTGAGAACTGACAATAGTAGTAAACAGTAGGAACATATCTAAAACTATGGGTGTGCAGTGTGCAGTATGCATTATACATCCAAACTGCATCAAATGTTGATAATTAAGACGTCAAGTGGAATGTCCTAGACTTGTAACTTAATACTTGTATTCAATCTAAAGGCTGTACGGTTAAATCATGCTAAACATTTTATATTATTGTATCTGACCTGGAAGCACGGAAGTACGGAATATGGAAGCATCTTTCTGTTTTCCTTACATTTTGAAGTTTAAAAATTTGACTATTATTTGCTCCATACAACACAACATAATAAAATGTGTTCAATAGTGACTAATTCAAACTCTAAAAATTCACACATGTGTTATACCTTATAACCATATTTCTACAAATCTCCATATTATACTACAGTACTATACAATATACAATATGCAATATTTGAAATAATAGGATGGACTACGCCAAATTAAATAAGAGAAATTCTTCCCCTCTAACTTCATTCTCAGCATTCAACATTCAACATGCACACAGACTTCCAGATGAAGGAACTGTGTGAATTGTGGATGTAAAATAATGTACGTTGAGAATCTAGAATCTAGTTATTAAATAAACAATGTGAAAATGGTTTTGCGGCTCATCATTTATAAATTCAAATATCCTCTGCACTCTTCACTATAAACTGTATACTTGCATGTTTATCATACCTCTAACATGTAAGCTGCATAATTTTTCACTATAAAAAATAGTTGTAAGTCTGTCGAAAAGAGGGAAAAAATACAAGTGTTTAAATATATTCAAAAATATGTATACTCCCTTCATGAAATTCAAAACTCAAAATGAAATGGAAATTAAGTAAAAGGGAAAAAGAAAAAAGAAAGAATGAATAAGACTCAAGACGACTAAAAAGACAGGAAGTAAAGGAAGTAGAAGAAGTCTTCATCATCATTATTTTTGTATTTCACATTTATAAACAACCCAGGAAAAGGAGTAAATTACCATTCCATTGAGGTTGTTATGATTGTTAACCCCTTTACATCTTTTTCTTATACAAACAGTAGCGACTACAACTTCGTACATAATACGAACATCTAATGTCTACGTACAATGTAGAATGTACAAAGTTCATACGATAGACGAGGACTAATAATAAATAACTTTTGCATTTGCATAAAAGCTGTTTTTCTTCTTCTTTTGCTGTGGTGCAGTGTTCAGTGTAGAATAATAATACTACAAAATACACTGTTGTGAGTTGTGATGCAATACACAATACAATACTTTGTGCAAAATTTGTAGTGCTTGTTTAAAGACTAAGAATACTTTTTAGACAAAATGTACCAAGTGTAATAATATAGAAGATTTAGGAATAAAATTAAAAAACAAAGAAAGAAAGATGAAGGTATCTATTATCTATTATAACCTGTGATAATGTGATATGTGTATGGATGTGGGTACTTTAATATGAAGGCTTACCACGAGCTTCCCCATTAAAATTGTTATTATTATTGTTAGTGCGAGAACAGGCGACGAAGACACAACATTCATCAATACCGGACGGTTTTTCATAACAGAGGGGATCAGTGGCAAAGTGACCTTTCTTAAAGAAAGGGATTGAACAGCGTTCTAAACATTCCATATGTCCATCAGCCAAACATTCACAACGTTCATCACAGCCTTCCATAAGAACTTCACCAATTTCATAGGCACTTCCATTGTAAAAACAGCCAGAAGAATTCGTATTGTTATTCATCTTGATGTCACTGTCTGTCATCATCATCAACAACGACTCTATCTCCGTACTATTACTATCACTGGCATTGTTATTATTTTTAGCATCATCTTTGACTTGAAGAGTCTCCATAGTCGTTGTTGATGTTGTTGTTATTGTTGTTGTACTTGTACTTGTTGTACTTGGTGTTGTGATTGTTGGCGCCATTGTTGATGTTACTATTATCCCGGAATCTTGACTCTTTGTAGCATTTTTTACATCCTTTTCGTTTACATCTACCACTAATTTTGTTTTTTCTGTAATATTTTTCCTACTGATCATTTCTTCAAGGGGTTTTGTGTGCATTTCATCTTCATCATCTGAATAGAATAGAGAGGGAAATAAGAGAGAAAGTGTTTCGTTTTTGTTTACAGAAAATATAAAGATACTTAGTGTATAATGTGCGTATAGATACATTCAAAATACAAATATAGAACACAAAAGCACAGTACAATACGCAATTTGCAATTATTATTATATAAAATATGTTACATTATATTTCATACTTCATACACAAGCGGAATAGCGCTAGTTTTACACAGACTACAGAAAAGCAAATAACTACGTATATTAGAAAAGTAAGAGGAAAAGTAAAAAGGTGAGAGAGAAATAAACAGATATTTATCATCCATCATTATCTCTCAAGCGCCTTCCTTTTTTTCTTCTTCAATAAGCAACATCAAAAGCATCATCCTCCACTAAGAAAAAATCCACATGTATGCGAAATTCATAATATGTATACAATACACAATCAAAAGAGTCAGAGAACAACAATATTAATACAGTTAACAGTTACAGGTCTATTGTATTTTTTTATTTGTATTGTGTCTTGAGTCTTGGGACTTGGTACTCGTCAGTAGTAGTCTCCCATCGTCAAAAAAGTGACAAGTAAATTGAGTCTGATATCAAAGTACCAGAAACCAGAAGTGTAACAACAGTTTATAATGAGAAAGGGAGAGTAACACTCTGTGCTTCTACATTCTACATACTATATATGTGCATTCCAGATTCTAGATTGTATAGCTATCAACTTGAAAGTTTGAATGATACAAATACATAACAATGTTGGTTTAACTGATATCTACATTATAATTTTCTAAAGAGAGGTTTAACTATTTGTATATGCTTTACACCTCACAATTCAAAACTCACAATGGCTTAAAAAAGAAGGATTATGGTGGATTATAGATTATGTCATGTGTTTCAGTTAATAAATATAGACTAGTTTGAGATTTGAAAGAGAAAGAGACAGCAAGAATAAGAATTTTTAATAAAAGGGTTGTCACAAGGATCAAAATACCACACATTTGCCTCATGGCATATAAACACATATTTTTGTAAATGCATTTGTTCATGACACAATACACAATGCAGAATACACATTACACGCAAAAGTACCAAAGGGAGTCTAGAGTCTAGAGCAGGACGGCAGTTCTTAACTCTTAACAAGTTAAAAGTTGACACGAGCTAATGAAGCCACCATCGATGATTAGGATGAGCATGATGATAATGATGATTCTAAATTTTAACATTATGTATGCTGTACGTAGTATACCTACAGTAATGCACTATAATAATTAGTCAACTTCCTTGTTCATTTTCTAACTCAACTCCGAACAGAAGATACTAAAATGAGAGAAAATATTACATTTAACCATGCTATTTTCTTCGTTTTATAGAAAGCAGTGGAAATATGCAATATTTTTATTATGCAGAATACTAAGTACTTTTAGTTGTTTTTAACTAATTTCTTCTTTGTTATTTTCAAACTGTTTTTTTGAACAGTTACAATTTACGATAACTAACTAAAAAGAGAAAGTAAATGAAAACTAGAAACTTTGTGACTATTTTTGCCATTTTAAATCCCTATTTATGTATTACGCTTTACGTTACCTTGCTTTTTAATTCAACACCGTTTTTGCTTCCAAAATGAATGACAAATGAAATGATGAAAAGAAAAGAAAATTTCGAGCGTATTTAAAATTTTTGACGACACTTGGAAAACCTGTAGTACCTTTGAAGCAATATGACTACTAGCGTGTAAAGCCTAGACCCTAGACGAATATTACACATATTTGGAACCATATTTGCAAGTTATTGGTATAAAGATCGTCAGAACGCAACGGGATTTTCAAGCTATTTGTACATGCAAATTCTAAAACTTTTGTTTCTTTGGTTGTTTTTGTCTGTGGGTCTGTGTCATTGGTTATCGTTCGTGTTTTTCATGTCGCCTGTTTGGAATTTGGAGTTTGGATCAGTTGTAATGTTAGCATTTAAGCTTGTGTGTAATTAGAGATAGGCGTGTAGTCTCAAGTACCAAGTATCAACTCATTATGCTAAAATTAGCAGTACACTTGGAAAATAAAAAGGATGAATAATAATGAGAATGAGTCATAAGGAGAGAAACAGTTAGAATTTAGTGGTCAGTTTCATTACTGCACAAACCATGATAACATAATGCATACATAGTACAGGTGCAACATTTTGTGCGTACTTAAACAATTGTAAATTCCTCTGCATGCTTTTATCTATCTCTTCATTACGTGGAAATAACGCTCATTGTGGGAAGGGAAAATAAGGAATTGTGTAATGTACTATGGAAATGGAGGAGACAATAAAAGTTAAAAAAGCCTTTCCAACTGTTCTCTCCTTGTTCATTATCATGCTCATTATTACACATTATCCCTGTACACTGTATATGTATGTCTGTATGTGACATGTTTCAATACGTATTTTGTGGTTATTTTTGGACAAATTGTGTGTGCGGGTGTGTGTCATGCACAAACATCTGTAGTTCATCCACGTAAAAAGTTGTAGGAGTAATATGTAAATGTATGCCTAGGTACGTGTATTTAGTATTTTAGTATTTGGTAATGTCATACAATCTGTAAAATGTAAAATGCATAAATATATCATGTATATTATGTACAATAGAAAAACAAACAGAACTAGAGCCGAAAAAACGAGAGACAATTTGATGACAAGGACAAAATAAATACAAAACACAAAAAAACACATTCAGCATTCAGTAGTCAGCAGGCACAAGTTACGAATAATTTAGTACATAATATGATATTGATAACAGGATCTTCTTTAAATTCCTCGTTTTGCCTCTTGCTGCTCACTCTGTTCATATTTCATACTACATGCACAAGACAATAAAAAAGGCACTCATGCATACTCTAAACAAATAAATAAATTCTACATGTAAGTAAAAAAATGTTTTTTTTTTCGTCTGTTCCTTTTCTGTCATTAGACTCTCTTCTTACTATACAATGGCGCGATACATATAATATTATTATGGATTATACAAACATGAAATAGAGACAAATTCCTAGAACGTTCCAAATTCCAAATACCAAGAAATTGAAAAGCAAACTCTTACCCGTTATGAACTGTACAAGAGGATAGGTCTTTTCTCCAATGGAATATTTAAGAGTGTACGAAGTATTTGAGAGGAGGTCAGATAATGTGATTTGAGGAAGGCCTGCTGGAATTTTATGAAGTTTCCAAACATCGGCATTCCCCGGATCTTTCATAACTTGAGTTGACAGGGCGATGGAAAGCATGGCTTCTTTTTCATTCCTTGGTAGTTGGACCAAGGCAGAATTAGCTGTTCTCTTAAGAACTGTCACTTGCATTGTATCATTTTCTGTTTTAGCTACTGGTACTGATGCTGATGGTGATGATGATGATAATGTTTTTTCGGCTTCCTCCTCCTCAACATTTTCTTCAGAATTTCCCTTTTCTTCTACAGAAGATGATGACGGTGGACTAATTGTTGTAGCAGACATCTCTTCAGAGTCAATAACTGGCCGTTCTTCTTCACTAAGGAGCATTTCTCGTGGTTTTGGTTTGTCATCTTCATCCTCAAGATTGTTTTGGGATTCAGAGAGTTTGAAACCCCGGCTTCCTTTAATCTCATCTTGAGTTGTAGCATTCAGACATTTCTGAGGGACGCAACAACCATCAAATAAATCATCATTTCCAATCAAGATTTTACACAAATCACTCATATCTCCAGTAATCATGGACATTGGAATGAAACCTTTTTGACATTTTATTTCGTGATGCACAGATTGACAGGACATTTCTCCACTCTTCTCACACTCACAGATTTTACTACACTTTTCCGAATAAAAGTTCTTTCCAATCTCAATTTTATGTCCTTGTTGTAGACAATGAGGTTCTGTTGGTAAAAAATAAACAACATAGTTGAATAACATTTATTTAATTGGACATGAATATGTACAAAATAAACCAGTATTAAATATTAAATAGTATTAAGTATTAAGAATAATTTATGTACTCAAAATTGCTATAGAAAATCCCATTTGCTCAAGCCAAGAAAGTATCAAATTCTAATTCAGTATTCAGTAAATACAAAGTACAAAGTAGACTCTTATGGATTTTTTGTATTTTGTGTCCTGCACGTAAAACGTAGATTGTGACAAAAACATATCGATGAGTCCATTTATTAAGATTTTAGAAAGAAAATTTAAAGCCATTGTTATATTTTTTGTAAAATTTGGTAATTTATTGATCATTTTAAGTTTAAACATGTTCATGTCATATGGCTTTGAAAATGAAGCAAAGAAGAAATTTCAAAGAGTTCAAGTTTTTAATACTGTGGTACAGCCATATAATATTATTTTAAAAAAAATATTTTTATGACGTTACAGTACTCAATGTCACAACTCAATTATTCTGAATCAATTCCCTTATAGGTTCTTCCAATGGTATGCAGAAAGTTATATTTTGATGAACTAAAAATTCTCAGACAAGTCTGTCAAATATGGAATGATGTCGTAATTAATCAATGGACTTGGTATAATTCAAAAGGAAAATTCGGACCAAAATTTTTAAAATCATTGCACAATGTAGATTTTGATAGAATTCCCCCTTGGCAAACAATCGAATTTCATCGCTTTAAAATTACTAAAATTCGTAACATGTTTCACTCGTACTGGACTAATTACGCTCAATATAGTGTAACAACAATAGAACTAAAAATGGTTAGAGCTGACTGTAGCGACCTTATATACTTTCTCAACAAATGTCCAGCACTGGTTAATCTTACAATACACGGAGTAAAATTCAGAGCAGAAATTTTACAGAGACAAGTAGGTTTGGACCCTGATGAAGATGAGGATGAAGAGCTGATGAAGAAAAAGTACTCTGTTCAGTGTAGACACCGTGAACTATTTCCAGACTATAGACCTCAAAATTTGGGAGTGACTGTTCAACCTATCACTTCAATTTCTATCCAGGTTAGGAAAATTGTTCCAAATTTCAATCATTATTCAAAAAACAACCACGAATGTTTGAATTTCAAACTTCAAAGTATTTTTTATGTAACTTTGACAAGGAACAAGATGTGATTCCCTTATGTCTTTTGGATTGGCTACTTCTTCGATGTCACGGAAAATTGAAGAGATTTCAATTCATAAATGCTAAACTCACACGCCTAGAAAGAGAAACATTTATACCAACAAGTTTCAACGTGGAAATGAAATTACGAGATCTCATCTTGGCCAGTGAGGACTCGATAGAATATTTAGAGTGTACTCAGGTGAAAAACGAATGAACAATGAAAAATGAACAAACAATAGTTGAACATTTCTGTTTGCATGATTCATAACGGATTAAAAATACAGAATACAAATGGAGATCGATTAATTGGATCTCTTGGACGAGGAATCGGACTCAAAGGATTAATTTTAAGTCAATATCATCCACCAAATTGGTATGAAAGATTCGTCACCAATCAATTGATTGACTGGACTCCACTATCTTTAAGTTTTCGAGGTTATTACACATTCCTTCGAAGGCCGGAAACTTCCAGTAGACTAGAATCATTGGACCTTGAACTATATGATAAACCATCGTCAGAAGAATTTCGATTGATGATGACTTCACTCACGAATTTGAAACATTTGACACTAAGATTTCACACAGCGAATGCTCTACCAGCTCCGAATGAGCTGGAACTCAATTACATAAATATGCTCACAAATTTGGAAAGTTTGAGAATTTATGAGGATACAAAAATATTTCGTTCCCTTATAATTCCACTACATTTTCTGGCCAGGCTCCCAACAACAGTAAAGACGTTGCTACTACATAAAAAATGGGTGGTTGAGGAACTCATTCGAGATTATTTTACAAGTCCTCATTCACACCAACTCACCAGTCTTCATTTAAGTGGTTGGATTGTTGAAATAACAGATGAGATTATCCAACTCATCATAAAAAATTTACGTTCACTTAAACATTTAACAGTAGCCAACAGTCAAGGTTTACATGATTCGGGATTGACTGGAATCAAAGCTGAAACGTGTGAACGTATTGGACAGTCGCTAGAAAATTTCAATTTTGATCATCAAGATTTCACTGATGAAATGAATGGACAGTCACTACGCAGTTTAGTTTGTGAGCCACCACTATAAACGTTTTGACATGAGATATAAGATATAAGTGAAAAATATACTAACGTTATAAAATTACATCCACTATGTAGGTCTGGAAACTTTAAGTCTGGAAGGATGTAAACATATTTCGGATATTTCCTGCATTTCAGCGATTTCTTTTCCTAAACTTTTCGAGTTGAATTTAAGCAATTTACCAAATGTAAAAATTCTTTTTTATACAAATTTTTGTAATACATCAACTTCATATTATTAAACATGAAAAATTTGTAATTAACTTGAAGCATTTTTTAAAATGTTATAAATTAGCTAACGGATTTGGGCCTATCTTGGATCGGACGAAATAATGTATGCTTAAAACAACTGGTGATTACAGAAAATCCAAAAATTACAAAACAAGGAGTTTATCATCTAGTCGACAGTCATAAGAATATCAGCAATATTCACATTTCAAAGGTAAATTGCTAACAATAAAACAACAAAATTTAATCATGGAGCAAAACATTTTCCAAAATTATAATAATTCAATTTTATTCATATTATTTATTTTATAGGACGTACTAAATCGAACTGGATGCAAAATCCGACGTCCGCCTAGTCCATTTGATAAAAGAGTAGTGACATGGATAAAATGATATTACTAGTTGTCAGTTGTTGAAAAGAAATTTCATCTCTGTACAATGTAACGCTACTGAATATTCAATAAGACACTTTTAACTTTCTTGGACTGGACTGCAATGAGAGATGTGTAAAGAGTTGAATAAAAGTTAAAATATGGAACAACAATAGTAAGTGGTGAAAAATTTTACCTTCAGTCTGTTCTGGTATTTCTTCAACGCATTCATTCTTATCCGTATCCAAAGTCTGTCCAACTCCACAGGAACACATTGCTCGATGATTCCGTACGACACAAACCCCATTCTTAAGACTTTCACTCTTGCAAACATCCAGGACGGCACATGGGTCCGCACAAGCTCCAGCCACACAAAAACGATCATTACTGCAACCAGTATCGTCACTGCATTTTGTGGAAGCTGTAAAGAAAGTAAAAAAACATTTATTCATTGCTTTTTTTCTGAATTTTATTTTGCTAAAGGTTAAAGGTAGCAGAGGAAAGTCCATATTCAATATTCAATATTTAGATATTAACAATGCTCATGATTGATTTTTTGTGTGTTCACAAATGGAACGCATACTGTAGCATGCTTGAAAACGAGGTTATGAAAATGTTCTGAATTTTGACTCCTGACCCATGCTTTGAGGATAAACTTTATTGAAAATTGAAACTTTGTGATTAAGTTTTTGTTTTCTTATTTTTCCTCTCGTTTCTAATTTCTAGTTACTAGTTGCTAGTCTCATTTTTTTACATAACATAAAATTCGTAATAATTCTGAATAATGTAATGCATATACATACAAATAAGTTGTTTTTTCCCCTCAACACTCTGTTTTCTTTTCTTTTCATGGGGACTCCACGTTTTACGTGCAAGTCAAGACAAGTACTTATTGTCTACATCTGCATGTTTACGTGTCCAAAGTACACCGAGTTGAACACTTATTTACATGTAGTGTGGTATTAGAATTACGGTAACGGTAGTAATTGTGCTACTTTCAATATCGAATTTGGGGTTGATGGACAAGTACAAGTCGTTCAACCAGTATCAGCATCACATATCATAACATGGTAAGCATCTATACACTATCCATGCGTCTTCATGTCTACTGTAGGCTTAGGTGTGGACTGTGTATTGGGCATTTTGGATAGTATCTACTATCTAGTGTAGTACATAGTGTATAAATTATTATGCCCCCACTCACTCACTCATTTTGGTTTTTGGTGTAGTAGTCCTTTCCTTGTTAGAAACAGTAATATATTATGTATGCACTATGCTTTATGTACAGATCCAAGCAAAGTAAAGGAGACCAAAGCTAAAGATCAAGTACATACGGGAATTATTATTTTATTGCGAAAAGAGTAGCATACATCACACATCACACATTAAAGCCACGTATACAGATATTCTATATTGTATACAGTATACAGTGGCGAACGGGCAAGTGTTATTTGATATTTGATTATTCACATTTTATTGCCATAAAGTAAATAGGAATGAAGGATGAAGAATGAAGAACTTTTATAATGGAAAAATGAAATACGTAATGGACCACAGCATAACCTTATAAACACATCATAATAACAAATCTAGAAACCCAGATTACATTTATTACATTTATTAGACATGTAGAAAAGCTACAGTCAGATTTTTGTAAAACTGGCTCCTACAGTTTTTGCCCTCTTTCATATCATACGAAACGCATTATTTACTATTTATTTACACTATTGTGTGATACTCTTAGCTACTACAACCGAATAACAAATATTCACAGCATCACGCTGAAATTTTCCATTGATTACCTTGTTGAGAAACGAAGATGAAAACCAAGAAAAAACTGTGTGTTTCATCTACGTACTGATTACTGATATACGCAATTCATATCTAATAACTAATAACTAATCTCATCGTAAAAAATAATTCGGCATGTTTGCAATAATAATAATAATGGCAAATTTTTTCTTTGCCTGTCAATTGTCAATGATAGAAATACACGAAATAAGGAATACGTAGTAAAATGGAAAGACGAGTACGTTCGGAAAAAAAGGAAAATTGACTCTTTAATGAAACAAAATCACGAAAACTCTAAAAACACAACAAGTAATATACACATTATATTACATGATATTTTAATAGTATTTTTCTAAACAATATCAATAAAAATTTCTGAACCACACGTAGCGCATGTACCATAGTTCCATAAATCCTCAAGTCAGACCTCTTTCCTTCCTGGCCGAAAAGATCAAAAGTACAGTGAACTTTATTAGAGACACAGGATTCAATTTCGAATGGATGTATAATGTATATCTACGTGTCAAACATTTTGCAACTGATATACATCATTTTGTAGGGCAAAATACGATATCATACAGTAATGAATCATACCTCATGTTATGTGAATGGAATGGAAAAAACTAGTTCACCTGTAATATCAAGTATCGTAATTCGTATTGCCCTACACTCCACAATCTATACACATTACACATGTTATTTGTTATTTGAGACGACCGTACCGCTACTTCTTACAACAGAGATTTAAGACAGGTGAAAAACAGAAAAACTATTATATTATGTATTATGTATTCCGTATACGTAGTGTAGAGTCAAGTTCAAAATTAAATTAAATTTCCATCCCTATTTGGTCTAATATTTTTTTAAATACGGAGAGCAATTTCTTTATTTGAGCATTTGTGTCAAACAGAATAATAATAATAATAATACGCCTTTAGCTCCTGGATAGATTAAATAGAGCAGCCGATGACATTTAAATTCAAGCATCATCGCCTCGTCTCATGTTTTAACTTCTAACATCATTCGTTCATTTTCTTTGTGCATTGTGCATGGGAAAATATTGTATATTGTACATGATATATGATGCTTAACCATCATTCATCATCCTCCTTATCATGATCAATTACCAAGTGCAAATTTCAATCTCAACTGCATCTTCCCATAGCCTAGAGCCAAGGGCAACTGTCTTGTCCTTATTCCAGACAGACACAAGGCACAAAACAAAAAATACAAGATACATATATAGGGAAACCAAAATTAAATGAGCAAATTATACATTTTACAGTGATATTCATATCTAAGCAAAAATCCAACGTTTCTTTTGTGAATGAAAATTGTGATTGTGATTCATAATTCATACAATTCACAATTCACATTGTAAATGTACAATACAATATATTGTATATATACAATAACATACAATACAACCCGCTAACTATACTTGTTATTGCTATGCTAAATGTTAATTCTTTTCTCTAAGTATTCGAGATTCGAGAATGTTGTCCTATCACAAAAGCCAACTGTTTCTCTCTTGTTTTTCATAAAACATTCCTCGATTTACTTCAAAAGCTTGTCGTGTACAGTCAAGAATGATTTTTACACGAAAACCAGAAGTTAATTCCTTTTTCTGAGTAAATTCTTTTTGTTTGTGACACTTGTTGTAAAACCTGAGTCTTTAAGTTAAAATTGAACTACACTTGATACTTGATAACTTGATAAAGAAAATGCAAATGACAAAAGTCGTCTGTGTCTTATACGCTGTACACAAAATAGCAGTAGTAGTAATTCCTGTGTAAACACCATCGTGTTTTTCATCTTAATCCACACCAATATTGTCTTTTGGCAAAAACAGTCAAAATTTTCTTGCACATAATTGATAATGAGAGAGGAATCTTGGTTTTTTTGTACAAGTTGACACGCATAATTTAAAATGCCGGTCTCTATTTTGAATAATAAAGTGAAATCTCGTCCTCATTATGATTTGATTATTTGCATCTTGTTTTGGTATCTAACACATCAAACTAAATACATCAGGAATCAAGAGTTGGCGAATCAGTAAAAGTGAACCAAACCGATTTATTATCACAAAGTAAACTTGTTGTTTCGATATTATTATTTATTATTTATTATACAGAGACTCTAGACTCTAGCTATAATTTGCTAAGTATTACAAAAGTGAAAAGTATCTTTTTTGTCGAGCTCCATATCTATTTTTTATTCCTTCTGGAACAAGATTTTTCTACTGTAGTAAATGAACTGCCTTATCTTTTAACCTGAGCACATCTTTCCATCGATTTACTTCAAAACTGGAAATTTCCAGTATACAGAAAAGGAATGAAAATAATGAGCCGAGAACATGAAACATGAAACCCCATCTTTGCACTGATCATCATTCGCAAATTTTATGCAAAGATCTGAGATCCGAGTCAAAATAGACACATAAGATTATCATCATGATGACATGAACAACTGTCATGTCATTAAAATGTAAATGCTGAAGATGTATCAGAACAATTATAAGATGAGAGAAAGGCAAGAAAAAATAACAATGGTGATAATATTCTGAATTCTGATGTATGGTTACTATTTTTTCCATATGTTAAATCTTAAAAGGATATATATTATTCATATCTACATGAATGTACGGGCACGCGATTATAGTCAAGAGCGTGAAAGAAGTACATTCACAATCAAAGGTTTTATAATCGTCTTCGTTGTCTTCTGCAACCTGCATTTATATTTATATTTATTTTGATATTCATATTCACATTCACATTCAAACTCTTATGCATATTTTCCTACTCTTTTTGCTCCTCGTATGACTTTGAGTGAACAATTTACAAACTTTGATCTGCTGTCAGTCAGAACTTTTATCTTCTTTGTAAACGTTACAAGAAACGTAGTGAAAGACCAAAGACCAGAATGGAATGGAAGAGAGAATAGAGATCTGAGATTGAAATTTCGTGAGAGCTTCCAAGTTCTATCATCACCAAAATTATTTAATATAATAAGGTATAATAATGACCGTTTAAATTTACGTTCATGTTCATGTTTTGTACATTATACGTTATACAATATTATTATGCCTTGTGCTGTATCTATTATGAATGCATTTTCTTGCTTCACATTCTATTTTGATGCTACTGATTACTGATCATCCTCAACCTTCAACCTTCCTTTTCATCGTCGGGTAAACAAAGTCAACAATTTTTCATGTATGGACAATGAATATCATAATATCATCCCTGCCATCTTTTTTTGCATTGCCTGACACAAACACAAAACACAATGTACAATTCTGTATTCTCTATGTGGTAGTCTATGTATTTTAAGTTGCATCAATCATAATATATGTATATATATATATATATATACAACCAGTTTCACATTATTTCATAGTAATAATGATAATAGTCCTGTGAATTTGATTTCTCAATTGAAAACATCTCAAACCATAATAAATAATAATGATAATTTGCCATCATTACTCGTCAAAATTTACTTTAAATTCAAACTACTAAGAGTTACGAAATGAAGGAAGACAATGCCAATAATAGTTGTCCATATGTATATTATAAATACATGAAACATGAACAATGAACATACTATGTATATTGCACGTGTAAAAACGTACATAATCACCTCTCGTTCAAACTTTAAACTGTGACATCTGACATCTGTAATCTGTAGGATACAGAATACAGATATATTACCCAAGTTTAGAACACTCATGTCATCGATAATGTAGGAATCTATATGTATCATCCTACATTGACGACTGCCGATTGACAATCGACATTCGAAAGACACCCCAAGACGAGCCAATTGTCAATTGTACAATGTACATGGCACACATGCAGATTTCATTTGGCATCTGGAGGCGAAAGTAAATTATCTTGACAGATAGACAGTAAACGATAGTATTTATGCATGTGGCTCCGAGATTATTATTAACCATTGATATACTTTGTTCAATTTTTGTGGCATGCAATGCAAATACCAAGTACACATGACAAAAGCTTGTCACACTTGATTTGTTCTTTGTCGTCGTTACTACAACATTTAAACTCAATAACAATATTAATAATTGTGTAACAAGTAACAAGTATTACGGATTACGGTCACACAAATCTATTTTTCACAGTCCTGTCTTCAAAAAGTGTATAATCATGTCATATTTTTACACAGTTTCCTTGATCTGTATTTCTACTGCATTTAGCTATATATTTCTTAAAGTATGTAGCTGTCACAATGAAAAGTAAAATGCGTTCACAATTGAGGACTTGTTCAATCGTGGTACGCCTGCCAGCAAGATTATTTAATAGTTAATACATATCATTTTATGACTTGTGCCTTGTACCTCCCGTTAAATGCACACAAAATCCCATATGTACCTACTTTTAGAATTTAGTGCACTATATGAAATTGTATTTTTTGTAATCTCCAGTTTTAATGCACTCTCACTTATACTTATTGTTTCTTGACAAAGGGATCCCACATCAAACATCAACTATCAACTTTCATCACAATTGTTTCCCTAGATTAAAGTCACACACACACACACATTTATATTACTATTATTATACAACAAGTGCGTCCTTTGATAAAAAACACAAAGAAGTAGAAGAAGCTTTTGATCTATTTTTATTCAGTTTTAACTTTTAAGGCATAGACAACATCCACAAGTAGACACGTTAAATTTAAAAAAAAAATAGTTTCAATGAACTGACTTGTGAATATTTTTCATCTCCCACGCTAAATTCAGTAATGTCCCTGCACAAAATAAGCCATAGTTCATGCACAGTTTTTCTGTCTATGTTTACTCACTTCCTGTCCGTCATCGTGTACTATCCATGTAAAAATTCTCATGTAATTTTTGGAATTTTGATATTAAATTTGTAGTTTTTTCCCTAGATAAAAATAGTTTATGGCACGAATCATCCATAAAGTATCAAAAGTAGCAAGTATAATAATAATTGTAATATTTGCTTTGAATTTTAATAAAGATATGATAGCTACTTATTTCTTATGTAAGCAGAAGCTTCTTAAGTGTACATACAATTTACGACACGGAACACGGAACTTTTTATTATGAAAGAAGGAAATATCTGAAAAAAATGTCAATTCCTATAGTGAACGTAGTGAGTCGTAGACTTTCATGCAGAAACAAGGAAAAGAAGAGTGAAATAATGATATAACAAATGGGAACAGTTAATAGGTGTAGAGAAGTTTTAATCAACGCTACATTTATGCTGTGTACATATTACATATATGTATATGATTCATAGAACACGTTATCCATGAAAAAAGGTATACCAACTTTACTTTACTTTTCCATTCCTCTAATTTCAAGGAAACCTGTAAGCGAATATGTACGACGGGAACAAAATAATTCTTTTCTTGATTATTTTCTCATCATATTACTCTACATTATATTAAAAGTATTTATGTTATATTTTATATTGCAAATATACAAAGTATGACACGTTTATCCTTCGGCTGAGCAACAGTAGCACTGCAAGTTGCAAGTGAAACAGACGACAGGAAAAACAAATACAAAATACAAAACACGCGAATGGGAGCCATTTATTTATGTACCATTTTTCTTTCGTTTTGCTGGGAGTGGATACAAATAATAAACAAGGGCAATCATCTAAAACGAAAACGTGATTTGAAAATTTTTGATTTGAAAAAAACAGCAATAAAATTATCATGTTGACTCTTGATTCTTGATCTTTCATATTTAATAAAGTCATAAATTACAAATCACTCAAATTAAATGTTATTAGTTATTAGATTAATATGATCTTAATTTAATGGAAACGTGTAATTTGAAGTTTGGCACTTACTGACTAAAATATAAATATGGTTTGTATCTAAAGTAGATAGGTGTAGATTGTAGATCATTCGTACAATTTATTATGTGGACACACACTAAACGCTGAACGGAGTGAGGGCCAAAGTATAATACAGATAATCGTATATCTTATTCATTGGTTGTTTTGATACAGGAGAAATAATCTATTTATGAAGTGGAGTGTGACAACTCACTAAATAAATCAATAAATACATATGAATGAATGAATGAATGAAGCTGAAAACTCAATCCAATGAAGTTTGCAGTCTTCAACTCTGATCTCAAACGTTTTAGCTGCAATATGCAGTTTCATGTACTGAGTACTGAGATGGCGATCCAACTTGGATTCGTACATTTATTGTACATAGCGAATTTCAAAAGGTACAAAAATAAATCTCATTTGAGAGATTCGACTTGGAGAAAGTTACTCACCTCAATATTTATCGTTAGTCAGTGATGCACAATAAACAATAAGCTTATAATAAACATCACTGTGTACTATGTATTGTTTATTGTGTGTGCATGCAGTATTCAATCCATAAAGTATAAATAGATAGATAAATATCCAACAGAACATAATTGTACACAAACTTCATAATTCACGCCTCATGTACTAATTACAAAAAACAAGGTGATTATTTTAATATTGACAATCGTCAATATTATTTTGGACGGAACGTAAAAACAGTGATTTTTGCAGAGTCAGTCAATTCTCAATTCTCAATAGAGACATGAAATATCTAATGTTTCGTTGTTCGCATTCTTCTGCTAATTCATTCATTATCAATCCTTAGAATTTTATTTGTCATTCGTTTTTTGTCCATCTCAGTGGGAGTCGATTAGGATACATTTATCTTTGAAATTGAATTAACAGACTTTTCTATGTTTGCCATACAATTCTACATTAAAAATCAACGGGGAGTATATGCTCAAAAAAAATACAATGAAAGATAAAAGATATCGTAAAATACGAGACAACTATAATAAGTGCATGGAAAAGCTCAATCACAGAATTGTCTACCGTCAATTGTCTTTTCCTACTTCATAGTTTAGTTGTGCGCACATGTACAATGTACCATTTACTAATTTACTATAGAATAATTAGCAGCTTACTTTACTTTTACTATTTACTATTTATTATTTAATGTAACTTAAATCCTTAACAAAATATTGGAATTTGGAATTTGGAATGAAATTCAAGTTTAATAGAATACTTCATGAGCTTTGTATAAAAAAAAGTGTGAAAAAGAGCTAAAATTATACAGGAGCTCGTCATCATACTACTAATTATTACTATTATTATTATAAGTATGAAGGGGGGAAAATCGATGCGTAACAGTAAACTGGCAAAAGTGTGTAATACAATTCATTAATGTGTACATAAATTATAGGAATCTGTACTCACTACTCAGCACTCCCAGTAATCAGAATGCTTGTGTACTACAAACATACATAAATAAATATATAAATATATAGAATATACAAACACGCATGCACTCGGATTTGTGTATACCAGTCTTCACATACTTATTACATCCATAAACAATAAACACTAAACATTCATTCAAATACACAGCTACAAGACTTGAAAGTACTAACAAGAAAAAGAAGATTTAGCCTACTTTTTCTAAGAAGCGTGACGCTCCTCACACTGCATTTTTGCAAAAAGTACATATGCAAACCACAAGTTAATAGGACTGCATTTTTAAGTGCAACGCATTGTAGTTTGTACACTGTACATTGTGCATGCGTATGGGTATCTGTGTTTGATTGTAGATTGTAAATTGTAAACGTATACATCATGCAGTGCAACAAATATGTGTGATACAGATCTCTTCTTCGTTCTTCGTTTTGTTTTGTATTTTGTATGTAACAGATATAAAGAGGTAAACATGCCACATACTGTATCATATATGTATATCAATGAATCCATGCATTATAATTTGCAACGGCTAGCCAAGATTGTGTGTGGATTGTAGATAAATCAAAGTTTCCTGGCATTGTTTCGTCTTCGACACATATGTGTGTGCACTTATGATGAATTACAGATTACAGACTCACTCATCTTCATTTTATGTACATTCTAAACTCTAAATTCTAATATTCATTTCCATTTCCATTTCGATGGTGATATCGGTTCAAGTTGACTAGGCACTAGGCCAGAGAAAGGAAGATACGATATGTGGATTTATTTATTTAGTACAGGTTTATGCACAAATCATAAAAATACACACAGCCAACAGTACATTGGTAAATGAGTATAGATAATACAAAAATCTACGATCCACGAGAGAGAATATGATAAGAGCTCTTGTTCTTAATCAACATTCAACATGTATTATTATTATCTGTACTTGAACTTTACTTGAGTCTCTAGTCTTTCCTACTAAAGATTTACCTTGATTTTGTTCCAGATTTTCAAAAGTACACTAGAGTTACTAGCACCAAGAAAGAGTATTTGTATAGTAGAGGATTGAGAAGGAACATAGTTTAGAGTATAAATTCTCCTCTTAAGTTTGACTCAATTTATGGCATTTCTATAGTTCAACACTTGATGACTTGATCGGAACTCATAGGTCACCAGTCACCAGTCATCACATGAGAAATGAAAATCCAATCCATCAACATTCAACATTCACTCACTACCAGTTATGCGTTGTATCTACAATCAATACAAAAAAAGTGAACTGGTTTCCTGTCCTCTTCAAAGAATCACATAATACGATATAGGATTCAACTTGAAAATTTTCATTACAGTCATAATTTGGGATTTGGGCTTTTCGATTACTTTTTCTACTTTCCTCTGAAATACAAAACGCATGTGTGTATCTGTTATGGCTATTCCTTCAGTAATAAAATTTCAAGTTGACCTACTATGCATGTTGTAGTATGTACTAGACAACAACAACGAGGCTGCATTTAATGACAAAAATCTAGATCCCACATATATTTTTTGTTTAGTATTCTTATTATTATTTGTTACAATTATTTTCACGAGTCATTTTTTGACTGCATATTGCATATCATACATTATATAGATAAAAAATTAAATGTATTTATCGGCAATTTCAAATTTCAAAGGTAAAAATGAGCAAGAAATGTGAGCAGTGACATGGAAAATTTATTAGTTTCCATTTTCGATTTGTATTATTTACCTTCGACACAGTTGTTATCTATTTGAAAGGTTTCCATTAATATCTGACGCTTGTCATTTTCAATAGCAACATCAATAGTAATGCATAATACAAATAACAAATACCAATAATTAATAACTGATAACATTTAACCATCATTTGATAAAGTAATCATTCGCTATCTGAATGTATCAAATTTTGATATTTTTGCTGTAAAAAATTTATTACACTGTACTCTAAGGATGAAAAGAATTGGGAATGCGAAAAACGAATACAAAATGATGATTAAAATCGCTAGTTGTTCATCGTTCAACATCATCATACACACAAAGAGATGATGAAGATTCTCAAAAGGATGAATAATGTACAACAGATTGGATTGGATTGGCTTGGATTGGGGTTTCCCATATTCGTGTACCTATTCCCTTTTTTCTTTCGTCCATTAACCCATATGGTTATGGTTTATTTACGATACCTAATGAAAAATTCAGCCATAATTTCCCTCTAAAATCCTTCTTGAGGAGGAATAATAAAAATTTGTAATGGAAGAGATGTACATATAGCATATAGGCAATGGAAGAAGATGTGAAGAATTATTATTCCATGTTTTTTAATACTCAATACCTGCCTGATGTATGGTGCAGGTTACAGGTAATCTGCTATCACAATTTTGAATGGAATATGTTAGTATAGCAAACAGTATTACATATGAGGAAGTTTATAGGTAAACCCATGATTCCCTAAATTTGGCTGGAATGCGAAGCATTATGTTAAAGAATGTGCGATTGAAATTCACCGCACATTCTTTAACATAATGCTTCGCACTCCAGCCAAGTTTAGGGAATCATGGGTTGATGTAAACTTTGGCTCAAATTACAAAACTTTGAAAGGTTTTTTCAACCTTTGCCCTTTACCGTGGTGTTTGTCTGCTCATCATCCACTCGGTAATTTTTCTAGATGAGTTTGACTCAAAAGTATCAAATTGAAAGGGATTGGACGAAACATAAAAAGAGGTCTCAGGTCATTTCCACATCCTATCATTATTTTTGGCCCAGTTTTTTTTACTAGGCACAAATAAACCAAGTAAATACAAAAGCAATTCCGCTTGCTCAACAGTCAAAATTTAAAATGGAGATCTCCATTTGGTAAAAGTATAATTTGTTATCTGGATAAGTCATTCAATTTTTAATTTGGAAAATGTCAAATAGAAACTGAAACAAAAGGGAATTTTACGAGAAAATGCCAAAATTTAAAGTACTTGAAAGGTGATTGACGTAGAAAAGAGCAAAAGGAAAGGCGCTTTCAAAACTGGGGGAAAATTGGATACATTTTTTGATGATCGTTAATCGTCCTGTTTGTTCCTGAAAATGGAAAAAATGTTGGTTGCAGTATTTTTTATGCTGAATTTTGCATAACTGTTGGCTGTAAAATGTCAAATGAACTGTAAAATTTCCATCTCCGTTTTGTAACAGTCAAAAGAAATTGTTTTTGCATTTTCTTATTTTCTCAATTGAAAATGTTTTTGTGTTATGCACGTGCACAAATTGCAAGTAATTTTACTACGAGGACAATCGACCGTTTAAATTCCTTTAACTTTTCTCTGAACTCTCCTTTTATTTCCCATTTTCAGGAACGCCAGACGACAGGCGTCAGACCAAAACAGCGAAAGAAAGACGAGACTGCGAGTTCCGAGCTGAGTCATAATAAAAAAATTGAGCTTTCCGCTCTAAAACTCCGTATTTGCATTCCTTTTTTAAGGACGCCCTGATATCGTTTTGTTTCTATTGTCAAAAAAGTGTAAAACTGTAAAACCATCAAAAAGTTCTCAGTTCTGCGAAAAAGTGAAAAAAAACTGGATTGACTTTTGAATAAAAATGTTGAGTTTTGAAGAAAATGGGTTGAATTTTAAGGTGTTGAAAATTCTTTCTCGTTTGAATTTCCTTCCCATTGAAATTGATGAAACTTGCGGGAGGATTCAAAGTCAAAAGAGTAAAATGAGGTGGAATGTTTGGAGATTCGTCTACTGCCTCACAATTTTAGACTGGGTTTTTATTTGCAGCAGACTTTTTCAGCCCTTTTTTGAGTCCATTGAGTATTTTAGATCGGACAATTTTATCCTGCATTAAATGACCGCAACCGCGTATTTCATATTCCTCGTTTGCGGCTGGTTTCTCTTGGTCCAAAATCCAGCCGAGTGCGGCATCATTTTCAACCAAGTTTTTCAAAATCCGGAAACATTTGAACCTGAACCCGAAATCAAAATGGAAGCTCAAAGCCAAGGAAAAGGTGAACCTCAAACTGCAACTGAAATGGAGTTGGAAAGAATTGCAAATCAAGAAGCAGAAGCAGAATCAATTGGACGAGTGCGCCCTCTTTTAAAATGGCCACTAGAATATTCCCTCAATGAAATTTTGGCGCGGACGTTTTCTGTGGTGACATTCGGAACTGCGTTTATCGCCCTGCTCTTCATATTCCAGCCCAGGAGAACTCAGTTCCTGTACTCAATCATCCCAAAAAACTACCAAAATGCTTGGACCTTTGTCCCGTTTTTGGGACTGGAAACATTTTTCCTCACTAAACTTCTGGCGCTCGGCTATTTTTGTCTCTTGATTGAGCTGGAATTTCTGGACAAGTGTGAAAGTTCATTTTTCCAATTGGAAAATCAATTAAGGTGAATAAATTAAGAAACTAATTTTTATCCCGTTTTTGGATTCTAATTGACAGTTTTTGTCTCTTTCGTTTTGGTGCTTTTAGCCAGGTGAAGTGCGGGAGTCCTGGCGGCGCTGGAAATGGAAGCTTGGGCGAAAATGGAATTGAGAACCAATTTGATGAGCTCCGTCAGATTCTAAGGGAAATGAAAGAGTTGGAGCTGCTGATTGAAATATTTAATCGTGCTTTTCCCTTCTGCATTTTTACTTTCAAAGTCATGAGTTTGTCCGTAACAATTTTTGGTGTTTTCTTCAGCATTCGTCACTACCTGGATAATCCGGTTCTCGCCATTTTCACAGGCTATGTGGGAGTTGTCTCCACCGCGGAATACGCAATCACCTACGAAAAAGCATTCACGATCCCAGAAAAAATGAAACGGGTAAAAGTGATAGCGCTGGTGGCTGCCAAATCAATGGCATTGAAATGCAGACCCAAAACAGATCCGTCCAGATCCCAGTCCAGTCGACGTCACGTTCTCTTGGTTTTATTGTCATTTTGGCGGGAATTCCAAAGAGAAATTGCGGGAATTCGGGATGTCGGGATAAAAGTTGGGAGTTTCCACGCGATGGAGAGAATGTCCACACCAAATTTTGTGGATTTTGTAGTGAAGCAAACTGTCAATTTGCTCGTCCTCTTTTCACGTCCTTCAAATTGACATGCACTTGATCTTGTTCTCACTAACCTCTGAGGCAGCATGAAAAAGGAATGACAAACCTGGCATTTGATAAGAATCTTAGGCTTTATTGGACGCGGTTAATTTTAATTTCCTTTCAATTTGACTCGCATAATTTGGATGGATCATCCTCTACTTTTAAATGCCACCTCCATTATTTAGGATTGCTGTGCTGTGAAATCAAGATTTCCCTCCACATTCCACATTTTACACAAAAAGCACAACTCATTGCTCCACGCTTTCCCATCTCCATTCCCTCCATCTGCTTCCCCTGATCATTGAGCATCATGAATAAAACTTGCTTTAAAAATGTGGGGTTCTATGTAAAATTTGACCCGGGAGGAAATGACTCCAACTCCACTTGTAATTCGAATACACCGGCATCCCATTCCATTTCAGTTCAGTCTCATAAAAGGGAGGATAAGAAAAAGAGAAGACGGAGGATTTAGAAATGGAGACAGAAACAGAAACAAGATAAACAGCCAAATGAATACGATATAGTAAAATGCGAGTTAAACATCGTGGGCGATATAACGTTCTCAGACAAAAGCAAAGTTGCTCTTTTGCAAAAACCGACAGATTACATGTTGTAGCACACACATTTGTCGGTTTTTGCAAAAGAGCAACTTCGCTTTTGTCTGAGAACGTTATATCGCCCACGACATGGAAATTTTCTCTCTTTCTTCTTCCGCTGTTGTGTTGAGTTGAGCTGTCTCTTTTTACTTTTACATCTTTTTATCTTAAACGAGTACGAGACTCGGACTGGGATGGAAATAATATTGAAATATGTGTCCCTTTTAAAATTTACAAAAGTTGAAACATGTTGAGAATTTTTGAATCAGCTTAAAGCTTCGTGTGTTTTTTTGTTTTTTGTGAATAAATATTATTTTATCATGGTTAAAATATGAAAAGAAAATTTTTAATTAGGTTTTTTTAGTTGTTGCATGTTTTGATTGTAGACCGTCGTCGCAATCACACGAGAAAAGTCAAAATGTTTTGAACTTGTTAATAAAACTCATTCGCATGATTTTTCTTGTAGTTTGTCAATTGTCATTTGTAATTTTGCTCATCCCCGTTGTTTTATTTTTTGAAAACAAACAGAATGAGAAGAATGGATGAACAAGGTTTATAAACAATTTTCCCTGTTCCTTGGAGTTTTGCTCCTGTTTTTACGAAATGAAGAGGAAGCTGAGCTCCAGGCCAAAATTTAGGAGAAGAGACGATGAGGACGGAGGTGAAGAGGGGTTTTTAATTCAGGACAAGGCAAGAGCAAACTTGAAGAGTTGCGACTCTGTTGAGGTTGAAGGAATAGAAAATGGAGGGCGGGCGACGTGTTGTTGTGGAACGACTATATTTCTATTTTATTGCTTCCTGCGAGTCATTCCTCGTGCATTCCAATTTCTACGTAGTTGATTTCTAAACGGAGCACCAAGTTTCCTTTTCTTTGCTCCTCGCTTTTGTGTTGCTCGAACATCAAAAGAAATCAGACGGAAAAAGTTTAGACGTCGAGAACATTTCTCAAAATTAATCAGTCCAATTCACGGGAACTCAAACAACGAGGCAGCTGGAACAAATTACTATTTGACGTTGTTTTTGCGCATAGTTTTCCATTTTTCTGCGGGTTTCAAAATTAGTAAAAAACGGTGAATCAAACTTGGTTGATTTTGAATTTGATGTTGGTTGCAGGTTTGATATAAAATGAAGACGGAAAAAGATACGGCTACAAAGACAAGTGGAGCGGGAAATGGGAAATGCGGACTCTGTCCTTATTCAACAAGAGTTTGTTGCATTCCATTGTTATAATATTTCCTCCGAGTTGCTCAAATAAATACTTGAGTTGGCCTTGAAAATTGAAGACTCGAGGCTCCATTTTTTTATGTGCTCACAAGTCAAAGTGACAAGTGAGTTGAGTCAAGAAAGCGTCATGTTTGGTTTCCACGTGGCTCTCTATTTTATGGTTTGCTGTCTTGTGGATGCTCTCGTCTGCTGTTTCCTCTTCCAAATTCACACTGTATTTGAGTGAAGGGATTCTTTCGGCCAAGAGCTCTCCTGCCTTCCCTCCCTTCTCAGTCTTTTCTCAAGTTTTAAACTGGAGGATGTTCAATGGAACTCCGTGTGAGTAAAGGATTCCAAAAGACAGAAGACGGAACCACAGCAGACACGAGCATGGACTTTTATGGCTTCGTGGAATGAAGGACAGCAAACTACGCTTTGCGAATGAACCAAGAAATTCAGCACTGTCACTTTCTCTTGTTGATTTAAGTTTATCTCCAAAATACTATTTTAATTGGCTAAGAAAAGTAAAAAATAATAAATAAATAAAAAATTAGAAAATTTAATAAAATGGATTTTTAGTCTTTTTAGATTTTCGATTCCATTTTTTTTTCTTGAATTTTTTGAAATGTTTTTTTGTTCCTTTGCACATGCAAAGTTCCTTCATGTACTTGTCGAAATCCGTGGCTGTTTTCACACACCAACTTTGATTTCCGTATTTGTTAATGCGGCCGAATCCGACCAAACTGAAATGACCCGTTCCGTTTTCACCGTGCAATTTTGATTGGAAATCCGGATCTTTGACGCTGCCTCTGACTTTTATCCGGGCTTCGAATCTGGACTCTTTTTCCTTTGTCTGAAATGCGAGGAGGATTTCTGTGAATTTCTCTGTGGCTGTGATCACATGGGCGTACAAAGTTCCGTTTGGATCCGTCGTCCACTTTTTACACACACTGCCGTACTCTGAATCCCGAATGATTTTGTTGAGTTTCCACGTGGAATACTTCAACAGGGTTTTCGCAGCTTTACTGTCCCATGCTATTTTTAGACGGTCCTTTCCATGACTTTGGTCTTGGTCGTAGTGCAAATTACAGAGGCAGTTTGCTTGTGGGATATTCCCAGTGGAGCAGTTTCGAATGCGGTCCTCGGGAAACTTGACCAGAAGACTGGATCTGTCTTTCAAATGGACGGGGAACACGGATTTGGATTTGGTTTTGCCTTGTTTTATGGAGTAGAATTGCAAGTTGTATTTGAACTTTGGCGGGCTGATCAAACTGAGAATGTGTCGGAGTGTGTGGTGCACATCAAAGGGAGTGGTAAATTTCTGTGAGTTTGAATCGAGCGCCATCTTAATTTCGGGATACTTTTTGATGAGGAGTTCTGGAAGTCGGATGAAAAGAGGCGGCGCCAGTCTTTCAATGTAGCTTTCAGTTGACCCACCAAAAAACGAGATGCGATCTCCGTGGTCGCCCAACATGATGATCAACGTTCTTTCCAGAAATCCTTTGAGATTTTCCAAGTCCTTGAGGAAATTGAGGAACATTTGGTCCATGCTGTTGAGGAAGTAGAAATCTTGATGAAAAGGATGATCGAACCAAGTGAAAGAGAAAAATGGCACACTGCGGAATTTTTTGGAAAATCGAAATGTGTAATCCAACAGGAGTTTTGGTAAGCACTCTCTTGAAGTACACGGAAATTTTTCATATTTTGTTCTGTTCTGTAAAAATGGGAAGAATTATTATTATTTACAGTATTATTAAATTAGGAGGGAAATGGATGACTTGTAAATTGTTGAAAGTTGTTGTACCAGGTTCTGCAGATTTTGTTCCATGGTCAGCAGTTTGAATAGCCGATGGATGTAAAAGTCCGTTGGGACATTTTTGAACCCGCCCTGTCGATTCCACCGAAAACTCCCATGTCCGTCCTCCAAGTAATTTGTCAGGTAATTTTGTTTGCTGAATCCGCGCCAAATGAAGGAGCAGTTGTCCAATTGCGAGCTCCACTTTGGAGCACATCCGTTTCTCACTTCCGGTCTAGTTTTTCCCATGAGAAATCCCATAAAGTTGGTCAGCGTGGAGGGGCCGATGGAATGGTACTGGTTGAAATCCACAAAACTCAAGTTTCGGAGCATAAAATTCACAGAGTTTGGAAGACTCCTGAAAATTTGAGCGCGAGAGGAAGAGTCAAATCCGAAGATGAGGACGCTGATTGGTTTCTCCGTCCCTTTGGATTTTCCAACATTTTTTTTCCTCGCCTTCCAAAACTGCAATTTTTCCCTCACTTGAGATTTTGTGGGGATCGCCACCTCGTAATTTGTGTAGTGACCACACTGGATTTGCACCACTTCGGCTCCTTTTAATTCCAGTCGACGATCCGTGAAACGGCGGCAGCTTTTAAATCTACAAACAGCAAAACCAAAAGCCGTGTTTTGTGAATAGTTTTTGTTGAAAGTGAGAGATGGATGGAGAATTTCAAGGGTTTTACCGGTAGTCGTTGTCCGTGCCATAGCGAGTCAACTCCCGGACGCAGCAGGTGCTTTCGTTGAAGTCCGGATCGAGGACGAGTGTCTGCGAGGAAATGGATGGGCATCTTCATTACTGCTCGCCCACACAAAATATTCCACCTTTTCATTTCAAATCCACATTCTGCATTTACACGTCTATTTTCATTTCTGTGTCAAAATACAACTGACCTTTTCATTTTCCAGCGTGGTCATTCTGGTTGACCTCTGGCAGCCAGGAGTTGAGCGCCATTTCTTTTCCAGGGACTTTGGCATAATCGGTGTGAGCGGGATGACGCACTCGTTGGTTTTGTGAGGATTTCCGGCTTTAAAATATGCAGTTTGGAGTTGTTCAAATTGAGCCTTGGAGCCTTTGTAGAAAGTGGTCAAAGGCTTGAAAATGGTGCTCATTTTCAGAGTGTCGTAAAAGCTCAAAATGTTGCAGGTCACCACGACACAAATGACAAATAGTGGTTTTGCTCCAATCATTTTCATACACTTGAGCTCATTCGCATCCTCATTTCCTCGTGTGGCGTACAACAGCCCATTTTCCATGGAATAATTAGTTTTTTATGACGTTAAAATGGCCATTACTCGATTGGCAATTCACAACAAACTGTTAGTTGATTCATTATTTCCAAACTGAACATTGAAACGAGCCCAAAGGAGGATAGTGAATGGCGAATACAATACACAACAAAGACAATGTACATGTAAATCCTGGCAAAGCAGCAATGCTAATGGCGAATGGCCAGCTTAGCCTCAACCCGCCTTCTGGCTCAACTTGAGAAATAAATATTATTCTTGCAATAAATGTCTCTCAAACTGAGAGTCTTATATAATGCCCAAGTATGACGAAATCTATAACAGAGATCTATAAGCATTTTCAAACAAAATATGCCAAGCACAATGAGGAGGCCGTTCCAAAAGTTAAGTGAGTTTTGTATCAACTTTTTTCTTTTTATTAAATTTTCCGGATAAAGCCACTGTGACCGAGCAGATATAAAAACGGATGGTCAGTTTTAATCACTGAGAAAGAAATCTGAAGAGATTTTGACTAGCTCATCCACAAAGGACAAATGATCATGAACTCCTCTGGGTACCACGTGGATTCTGCAAATAAAAACAGGAAAATTGAAAGATATGATGAATTTTCTTTGCCATGTTCCGATCTCAATGTGATGTCGGATCAAAAACTTGTAATTAGCATACTTTAAATGGGGAATCCATTTGGCAAAATCCTTTGCATCTTTTGGTGAAAATGACAGATTTTGATTAACACATCAACATGTTGTGTAGAGTCGAGACTCGAACTGATCCAGAGTTGATGCGGAAGTTGGAGAAACTACACACGATAAGACTGGTCAATTCGGAAATGAAGTTTACTTGTGAATTTCTGAAAAAGGTGCTAAAATACACACCCAATTTGAAGAATCTGCACGATCTTCCTCTCCCGCTCCTCCCGGTGTTGATGAACGAAAAATTAAGTGTGGATGTGGATCGAGTAGTGCGGTCTGTGTTTACTGTGAGCGAGGGCTCTCACGGAATTATTCCAAAGGAAGTCCTTGATGATTTTGGTACGCTGATTGCAGTTAAAAACAATTTGGAGGAACTTGACACAAGAGCTTCGTTCATCAGTAGAACGGCCACTCGAGTTCGCTGCCTTCAAAAAATGAGTACAATTATGGGAGTGAATTCCTCTAGTTTAAAACGGTTGGATCTGGAAGCGATCGGAGCGAGGACTTGGCTGCAGTACCCTAATTTGAGAGCCGTGACAACACTCGGTTTCCACCTGAGTCCCGAGGCAGAACAAGACATCTTCCCATTTTTCCCACACGGATTTGACATGTCAAGAACCTTTCCGAATTTGTCGGGTGCGGAGATTATCCTGATGCATTCCAATGAGCAATCAACTAGTCGACCCATGGCACCCTTCAAAATACTGGATAAACATTTCCCTACAGATATTTTTAAAATCAAATCCAAATGTCCCTTCTCCTCGGTCACAAAATTGAGTCTCATCCGCTTCTGTCCCATTGACTGTATGCCCCGAATCGTCGCTCTCTTCAAAAATATTCGAATTCTTCACATCCAAAGCACTCTGGTCAATGTGTCTCAAGTCCTCTCCAAAATATTTGGTCATTGGCAACAACTTCGACAACTCGTTTTGGATGTAGACACAAATGGAAGTCTAGATGCGGCTCTGACTGGTTTTGACCGGGACGTCTGTAAAACTCTGAGGAGGACGACTTCAGAATCACTCTCTAAAGCGGAAGCGGCCAAATTGATTCAAAGATATCGAAGTAGATTGTCGATTGTCCAGTTAAAAGGTAGTTGTGTTTTATTAATTATTATTATTATTATTATTACTTTTTACTTGAATTCAAGTACTCGAGGTTTTTTATATATTTTATATATTAATTTTTGTTTGTTTTTTTCCCTACAGACTTGCACTTGTTGAAGATTATTTTACGATCTGCAAAGGGATTTCATGATGCACAGCCTGTCTTTTCACCGTTTGCAGTCCAGTGCGGATTCGGAAAGCATTTGATGCCTAATTTAACTGTTCAAGTTGCTTTTGATGATCATGTCACTTCAGAACAGAAACAGAGTAAGTCTATTTTTTAATGGTGGGGAAATAGCATTTCAGTAGTAAAATATTTAATATTATTATTTATTATGGAACATCACGTATTCACGTTACGAAGAACAACATGCATAATAATATTATTGTACTTTTTTTTTGTTTGCCATGTAATTAAATAGTAAATTGTTTTAATTTTATGTAATTGCAGCTATGATAGAAGCACTATCTCCCGTACGATCCTTTATCACTCTGGAGCGATGAGGAAGGGCCAATATTTAATATTTTACTTACTTACGCTCTTGTGCCATTCAATCTCAAGTCTCATTAATAATTATCAAGTACAAAAACATATTCCTAAACCAAGTAAATATCGGAGACTGTGTCAAGTATCCGACATTTAATTATTATCTGTTACATTTTACTGGTCCCAATGTACGGGTCAAGTTCTAACTCTCTCTCTCTATAAAAATATGCTTCAACTCAACCACTTCAAAATGGTATTCACCACCCAGTTTTTCTAGTTACCATTATTATTATTGATTATTATTATAAGCATAATAATATTATATTATATTATATATTATATTATCATTGTTACAGTATTCACTTGTTGTCATAATTATTGCAATTTATGTTCTTTGATCTACAATATTTGTGTAATACGTAATGTTATTTTACAAACCTGATCGTATGTGTAATGTGCTTTGGAGCCAGGAGCCCAATTTTACCTTTACTGAACAATAATTATTTTATTGAATTGTACTGTTTTTTCGTCTGTTTCATCTCTGTCGCATTTTTCATAATATATTATGCGACATTCTTTACTTGCTATATTATATTATTATTTAGAATCAATAAAATAGTGATCAAAAATGCCAACAAAAACTAAATAACGATACTCGTTCTCTGTTCTATCTCTGTTCTTCAAATCAAAATTCATAAAATATATCTATCATGCACCTGCTTTTTATTGGATCATAATAGTTTTACAAAACAACATTCAAAACTCCAATTCATATTACATATACACACAAACTGCAAGCATATCAAATTTGTACAAGCCCAATTTTTTCCCTGTTTATGGACAAAATTTGGATTGTTTTTTTTGCAAATTGTGCGTTACCGTTCAACATGATTTAGGCTTTTTCCTCACATCAGAATGTTTTACTCCATTTTCTATGCATATTTAATACTTACGCAGAACACGAGTGTATGAATACAACCTTTGTTTGTCATTTTTCTCGTCAAAAGCCCACAAATAAAAATAATATGTACAAGTTTATATTGAACTCAAGTAAAAACTGCCCGTCATATGACCGACAAAATGTAGGGTTTTATAAAATTCGTATCCGATGGCTTAAACAGCCATTTCTCTTATTGTTAGTCAGAGTAATAGCCTTTTTCTTAGCCGGAGTAATGGCCATTTCTATTACAATTAGTCAGAGTAATAGCATTTTCTCTTAGCCAGAATAGTAGCCATTTCTCTTAGCCAGAGTAATAGCCATTTCTCTTAGCCAGAGTAATAGCCATTTCTCTTAGCCAGAG
>JAQGBH010000838.1:0-41434 GCA_034698265.1 Sminthurinus aureus
AAAAATTAATGATCAATCAATAATAAACAAGCTTATTATCAACCAAAAAGGTTGATTTTTCAGTGATCACTGAAAAATTAATGATCAATCAATAATAAACAAGCTTATTATCAACCAAAAAGGTTGATTTTTCAGTGATCACTGAAAAACTATTGATCAATCAATAATAAACAAGCTTATTATCAACCAAAAAGGTTGATGTTTTGGTGCTTGCTGAATTATTAGCCGTTGCAATGTCAAATCAAAATGAAGAAGGAATTTTAACTGTATACTCTGCTTCGCATCAGGAGCCTTAAGCATTTATGCTTTGAAGGCGATATAAAATCGTCACGAAGTGATGATTTTTGACTTTATTCTTGTTGTTAATTTGAAGGAAAAATCTCGTTGATGGATCAACTATGTCATTCATTCATTAGAAGAGGCGGAAGGCGGTCTAACCTCAGTTTCCACTCTACACTCTCCACTCTTCCCAATGAACTTGACACATACTTTTAAAATTTCTATGTAGATTTACATGAGCCTTTAGAACATGTTATAAGAATATGTATAATATTAAGAGGATGATGATTATTATTTTTATAATGAATAGATATACCTGGTCTTTGGTATTTTATTCAGTTATTTTTGTCGGTGTCTTTCCATATTCTTTACTCCGTACTCCATACTCCAGACAACAAGAACAACAATGATGAATACAGAAAACATTTAGTAGAGGATCAGAATGAAGAAAGGAATTCATTTGCTTACAGCTTCTAGCTGTGTTCCATATAGATTCATGTACGCGTATAGTGTATAGTGTATAAGATGTTTGTTCATGTACATGATATTATTATTGTATATAATTGTAAATATATTCAATTGCTGCTCGAGCCGGCAGTACATTACATTCCACTCAGTACTTGCTATATCATCGAGCATGGAGCATTGAGCCGATGCCGAATTCTGTGGCATGAATTCATCAGTCCCTGTTTTAAAATGTTCAGGTTAACCTTTAGGCTCTCTGGATTTCTAGATCCAGTCAACTTTGATGATGATGAAGAAGAAGAAGACGAAGAAGCTGGAAGAAGGAATAGTCTTCTATCTTATATCTTCTACGTAGATATTTCTTCTCTCTAGATTCTAGATCTCTAGAGAAGTAGAGAACTATCTGTAACTCTGAATTGTATTACATATAAAATCATGTACTGTTACATTACATAATAGCAAAAGTAATAATAATAATAATAACAATGAGAATAACAATGATGATAACAAGTTTAAATGTGGATGGAGTATGGTGGATGGGATATAATATGAATACAGAAGGATATTCACTCGGAACAACTAGCATGCGGTGAAGTCTACATGAGACCTTTATCTCTATCTCTGTGAAAATATAAATATTCTGTGGAATGTCGACAGATATTTTTCAAAGAGATAGAATCACTTCATTCCATTAAACCCATCATCCATTATACTCCTCTGCCCGTCTTCTCTCTTCCTCTACTCTACTCTACTGTTCTCAATACTGATACTGAATAATCAACCCTTTTCCTTTGCCCACTGCCTACTGCCTACTGCCTATCTTTTTAAATCCCCTATGACTCGATAACTCGAAGACTCGAAGACTCAATGACTCGATGAGATTCTCCATGTACCTTTAAACTTTGAAACTTTTAAATGCGCAACGATCAAAAATTTAAAGAGCTACGATTGAACATTGAACGAATGTTGTAAGCATCAGAAATTTGGACTTAGAAATAAAACATTGGCAAAAATATTCACCATTCACCAGCACAACCGTGTATTTTGTACAAAAATATTATAGTAATTTTATGTCATCAATAAACATTCCTTGCAATATATTTAGGTTCTAAACGTTGCTGACTTTTTTAAGAATGTGGTAGAGCAACTTAAAATTGATTTGCAGAGCGATAGATTTGATTGTTAAAATAATGCAGGTGCACAAAGCAAAAGTATAGGCTGTATTATATATTGTGTAGGTAGAAATGTAATACCTTGCTGACTTGTTCGTTGTTGGAAAAGGGAAAAGTCTTTTATATCTGAACAAGGACTTTGTGAAAGAAAATACTTTTTTATTTTCTTTAAATCCGGGAGGGAGCCATTTTCATTTCCATTTTGATTTTCACTACATCCAGCTCAAATCCAGGAGAAACGGAGAAACGGATTCCGATTTCCAATAATTCGGATTCCGATTCGGATTTTCATTAGAGGAAATGAAACTACTTTCCTTTGCTCTATTCTGTCTCTGGGTTTTCCTCCACCCTTTTCGTCATTCTACTCATTTTTCCTGCTTGTAAACTCTACTTTCTACATTACACCTTCCTTCAATAACCAGCAGCTCCACTTAATTTTACGCTTTGACAAGAAATGTGAACGTGCGATCAAAACTGTTGGTTGATGGTTGCTGGCTACTGCTCGTAGTCCGAAATGGGAATCAAACGTTGGAAAATTTTGTTTATTTTGGAATTTACGACTACATTGATTTTGGTGTACACAAATGTTCAACTGGCCAAGATTATGCAATGGAAATGCGTATTATATCCATAATCACATAATCATACAACATCATACAAGTGACCATGCCTTTATTCATCGTATAATAGAACCTTCAAACCTCGAACTATTTGTACAACATCCACAATAATAAACAGCATTAGCTGAGAGTATATTACTTTTTGTACGCATTGTGCTTTGTTATAATATTGTGGCAAGTTTGTGACAGTGGTCAGAAAAAGCATCCGAGGAAGCAGTCCTCGGATGTTGAGTTTCCATGGTGTTAATGGAAAAGCTGTAGGGGTTCCACTATGGATTTTTGACCAGGTAAAGTCCACACTCGATACAATAGAAAGTGCAGAAAATTGTGTGTGGAATGTAGAATGTTTGTTGTCCACAGTCATTTTGCAGTGTTATAAGTAATAATATTACGGAATACATGATAAATAGTCAGCGTGAGTACAGAGTACAGAGTATGCGGAAGTAAATGGAATGAATTTTTTCATGATTATTACTGTATTGTATTGTTGACCGTCAATGTTCTCCACATCTTTTATTATGTCAATACTCAATATTATTACAATACCTGTGTGTTGTAACAGCGAAGGGACAAGAAATATTTCCTGTGAATAAACTACGCGCTCAACTTTTAGCCAAAAAGGGTCGTCGCCATGGCTATCGACTATCGACTATCGGCATCAAAATAGAAATGAAAATGGACCTGTACAATGTACAGAGTAAAAGTACAAAAGTTGTGCGAGATTCAAACATATTTGAGAATCAAGTATCTTTTTCTCCTCTTCTTCACACTTCATAAGTACATTTCCGGGATTTCTCTCTCTCTCTCTCTGTGGTACACACTACGCACTACGCACAGACAACTTTATTTATCAAAAATCCACAGCTTTTCATACAACTCAGAGCTCACTGCTGAGCTGAGTCTCATTCTTGTTGCAATGTTATTATTATTACTGTTGTTGTTGTTGTTGCTTGCCCGAATAACTTGAACTGTCCAGAACTGTAGAATTGTACATAAGTTGTTGCAAGTACTCTGCAGCACGTACATCGTACTCTTGCCAAAGCCAATGCCAAAGTTGAAGCTAAAGTCGGGGTAAAGTCCATATTTTTATTTGTCTGCGAGCAGCATTACAAACATTAGTTTGTAATACATAATATGTGAGATGCGGGTGTTTCTGGTCTCGGGTTTCTTGAGTCTGGAACCAGAGTAAAAGCCAAAGCCGAAGCATCCTTGACTTGACTTGAATTCACCATCAAGACTCAAGACGTTTTACACATGTGTAAATTGCACTTTATATACACACACACAATTTATCTCATCTCTGATTCTTCGGCTTCCTTTTCACGTTTTCACGTTTTCCCTCGTACATTTATAAATGTATGTTTTTCTCATGTTTTGTGGTGGCTAGTTTCTAGTTTCTAGTTTTCTTGTCTTGTCTTGTTGTTATATTGTACGTTTTATACAGATATAAGCTTTGAGTTTGGAGGTTGGAGTCTGGAGTTTGGAGGTTGGAAGCAATTGGTACTGGACATTTTATCGTGGCTTATCAGATCTGATGGTGAAGGCACGGCACGAACTCTAATTCATGAAAGGCAAAAAAAATCCCCCCACAGAAAAAAAGAAGACCAAGGAGGGAAAACCAATAAGACTGTATTTCCCACGTGAACTCCACATTATCACCACATATACAATATACAATATGGCTATACCGTACACTGAACACTGAACACATTAAACAGTCGCCATCTCCATTTATACATTCTTTCCATGAAAACAGAGGAAAAAAACGGATCTAGATCTCGATTCTAGATTCTAGATTCTAGATTCTAGATCTGGAAACTAATATATGTATCTTGTGTACAGACAGCAATGTGGAGCACACAAATACAAAGTTGCATAGAAGATAGAAGAAGGAAGGGCAAAAACAACAGCAACAGCAGCAGAAACAGCAGAGATTCACTATCACACTGAAACTGAATTCATGAGCTTTTTCTCTCTTGGTTTGTTTCTCTCTCTAAAAAATCCCAATCTTGAAACCAATACCAATACCAATTCCAATTCCAGCTCCAGATCCAGATCCAGCGCCACTTACCACCAACATCTATCCATACTCTATACTCCATACATAAATTAGACTGGGACCTTTTCCATTTCTTGCGCTGCTCTAGTTTCTACTCTCCAGTTTCTAGTTTCCTCCTTGTCGTCCTCTAGTGACTTTCTATATTACGATTTAATGATTTTAGACTCTCGATTCTAGATTCTGGATTCTGGAATTTAAATTCAACGTACAAGACTCGGCTCAAACACTAAGACAAAAAGACAAAAAGCCAAGAGATACGTCCAAGGCAGAACTCTATCAGTTTCCGATTTTCCATTTCCGACTTATCCAATTTTCAATTTCAATGTCGAGTTCACCATCAATTCAACTGTTCAACTGCTCAACTGTTACTTTACACTTTACATTTTACATATATGGATTTGAAAATAAAGACTAAAGACAGCATATCAAAATCTCATATTCTCCTATCTTTATCATTGTTCGTTATTTGTTATTGAAGTTTCTGCTGTTGGATTTTGGTCAGTTGAAATGAAAATTGAGATGAAACTGTCTCAAGTCTCAAGTCTCAACTTTTAACTTATCTGAGAAATTTGGCTAATTTATTTGAATGTGACACAATACACAATCTGCTTGGCTTTTACAACCAAAATCCATGTGCCGTGAGCCCGGTGATTTAAAAAAGATTTGAATGGCTAGTTTAAATTGAAATTGAAACCCACAGACATAGGCGTAACTCTGTCTGTATTTAAAGGGCTAGTGATAATGATATTGAAAAGTCAAAGTGTGTGAGATTAGTCGAATGCATAAATTCGTTTCAATGTGTTAAAATATCGATAATTATGTACAATTAAATTGAAGAGCTTACTTCCCGAATCGGCTATCGACTAACACTCTTTGTCCAGCAAGAAAAGGTGTCTGATGTCTGTCTTGTTGCTCGTGCCTTTATGATACACTTACGTACATCGTACATACATGATACATCGGTACATGGAGCGCGAAATTTGCATGGACTGGAGTCTGGAGTGGAAATGGAGCCAACTACAAATTTAATATGTATCCGATAATAATAATGACGGTCAGCATAATAATAATACAATCTAGGATCTATAATCTGTAATAGATTTACGTGTATCTACAATGGGAATTTTACATTGTACATATGAATTGAATTGAAAAGGAGCAAGAGAGAGAGAAGGATTGCCTATTTCAAGTTTGAAATGAATTGGAATGGAAGATCTTTCTGGGTGGGTCTTCGACAAGGTATCATCTTCCTTTTAGATTCCAGATTCTAGATTCACCAAGTAATTCTCCATTCTCAATTCTCAATTTCCAAATGCCGATCATCGATTTATTTCTATGCATTTCATTTCATCTTATCTCACCTTTTCCTCTCACTTTACATTTTATTCTATCTTATGTCTAGTATCTGGTATCTATAGCATTTTTTTCAAGTGGTGGATCTTCAGTGTTCAATGTTCAAGAATGGAAGAGCGTAAATTGAAAAGTTGAATCAAATCCTGACAATGACAATCAAAGTGAAAATGACAATGACCATGACAATGTGAGCAATGTCCACTATATAGATAAAAAGCATTGGGCTGAGAATGGAAGAGGAAATGGAAATGGATATGAAAATGGAAATGGAAATGGCAAAGTCAAAGGGAAAAGCAACGATTTACTCGTCTCGAGTCTAGAGTCTCTCATCTTTTTTCTTTTTCTTTTTTTGCTCAACTCTTTTTCGCTCATCTTCACTTCACAGTCTTCACTCAAACTTATGCTTGAGCTTTGAGCTATAGCATCTACAATCTACATTCTAGACTATAAATCCTAGATTGTTCATAGAGGGAAAAAAATTCATTCATATCCAGTTATACGCATGTACAATATTATGAGCGTACCTTAGATCCCAGAGTTTCGAGTTGATACATAATAAAAGTGTGCACGGACAACGGACAACGGACAAGTAGATAGATTATTGTCTCGAGTCGTTATGTATCCAATATGTAGTATCTAGTATCTAGCATCTTGTATCTGGTGTGTAGAATGTAGAATGTACAACTGAGTCCAATTGGAAGTTGGGCCGAGTTTCAGTTGGTTCTTGGTTCTTTGTGGATTGAAGAGTGGTCAGAGTGAGGCAATTTCTCTTCACGTCATGGATTATCGATCCAGAATGAAATCATGGCTTGATCATTTACCATTAGCTTACACACTACACACAGACCTCTCACGTCTCCAGTCTCCAGCTCGAGTCTCAAGCCAGATACTCATATAAATGCCTTGTATCCGTATCCATTTCCATATACATTGTACAAGGAAATGTTTCGATTCGATTGACCATGCGGGTTGTTATACATGGATATTAGGTATAGCTGCTGAACTGTGAATTGAGAACTGGCTTGAGTGACTGACTCTTTCTCTACAAAGTATACAGTTTACAGCGAAGGTTGGTCCGATGGTTGGCAGTACTTGTCCAGTCGAGTCAAAGCTATAGCCAAAACCAAAACCCAAGACAGAGTAAGAGTTAGAGTGGAAAATTCAACTTTGTATCTGTCTTCTGTCTTCTGTCTGCACCTTTCTTAACATGCTCTCATCTCCTCATCTTTCTTTCACTCCTCCATCCATATTCAATCCAATCCAATCCAATGCATTCCCTTCTTATCTCTCTACGGTCTTCACTCTACACTCTACACTCTAGAGTCTAGAGTCTACAGTCTACATTCATCTCTTGCTTTTCTTGGTCCTCTTCATACGTTCTTGGAAGGGGATGGAAAAAATCTGGATTCTGATTTTCCTCTCTTTACTATCAACTCTCTACTCTCTACTCTCTACATGTCCTCTCTATTCTCTGTATATCTCGATATGTCTTTGTATGGTAAAAGAGAGAGAAATAAAAAATAAGTATGACAGAGACAGAGACGGAGGCTGATGCTGAGACGAGACGAAAGCGGAGAGAGATGAACAAGTATTACAAGTTGGAATTCCACACAGCCATACCATACATGTAGAATGTAGAATATTGTAGAATGTAGAATGTCGAATGTAGAACCATAGAGAGAATGAACGTTTGACTTCCGAGAGGACGAGTCGTTTACTTTACTACACTTTTCCGCCCGTCTTATGACTAAAGACTGTAAGTTGTACCTAAGCAGACGGAGGAGGAGGAGGAAGAAAAGAAAAGGAATTCGGATAGGGAAGCAATTTAAAGATGCGTCAGATTCTTTCTTTAACGTGTCCACCGTTTTTTCTCCATCCTTTTCCCTATAAGCTCATCCTACTGTAGATCTTAGCCGAGTTAAAAAGTACAAATACAAGTACGAGTGAATACTGTGACTGTAGATGTAGACAAGGACGAGGATGAAGAAAAGACACGAGACAAGTCAAAAGGAGAAAAGCTCACAAGTCAAAAGTCAAATCATAATAAATACATTCTCTTCTTCTTTTGCCTTCTTCTTTCCCCGTCTTTTCTTTACTCAGGCTCATTATATTAATATTTACGTTTGTGTAATACCGGGATTTGGATTTGGATTTCGAGTTCCGACTCCAACTTCCAACTTCAACAACTTCCTAAACATGTATAAACCATAGCAACTCACAGATACTGCCGACATGTGTAATGTGTAGGTTGTAGGCTGTAGGTACTTTTGTTTTCTCTCCTATAATATATATTGGATGTGTATGATGCAATGCAGCGGAATTTTTCATGATGCCAGTAAAAAATCACATTTTAGTCTTCCCTTTATTATTATTATTATTACGATTATGAATGATTAGTCTTGTTCAACTTGAATTATATTTTGGATTTCGGACATATGACTTGCCATTTTTCCGAACAGTCTGTACAGCAGATAGGATAAAAGCTTGAAAGGTGCCTTTCAAGTCAACTCAAAACTGAAAGTCATGGACGTTTTCATCTCCAAATCCAAATACACATATGAAAAAACTCTTCTTTCTGGGGAACAAGTAAAAGAAAAAGCAAAAGCAAGAGTCAAGAGTGAAAGCGGAGGAACTGACTGAGCTGAGCTGAGCTGAAAGAAGAAAGAAAAAAGAAGCTGAGAAAGCTCAAGGCTCAAGGGTCAACTCTTGACATTCCTTCACATTTTTTAAATAGACAGATAGATAGCAAAATCCGCCATACAATATAAATTCTACCCTCTACGCTCTACACTCTTCACTCTTCACCCTCATCATGGAGCTCACAACTCACTTGTATTGAGGATGAAGAATGGAGACTGGGAAATGGAACGTTAACGGCCAATGCGGTAAAATGTAAAGAGTAAAGAGTAAAGAAAGAGTAAGGGCAAGTAGTTATAAACATGAGCCATGAGCTGAAACTGGACTTGAACTCTTGACTCTAGAATCTAGAATCTTGAAGCCTGTATAAAAATATCATATGTATCTTCTCTTCCTCCTTCCCCTTTCACCACTGTCAAATAACACGTTCAGTATGTATAAATAAAGTAGGAAAATATTACGCATTAGAATCGCTAGTTTCCAGAATTTGGATGTGAAAGGAAATGTTGAAAAAAGAAACTAAAAAATTCGTATCCGTATCTAATATATTTTATACCACATGAATGTTGAACATTGAACATTGAACATTCTCATGATCATCATGACCGTCGTCTCCATATTCTGCATTCTAAGTTTTATATATATTTGGTGTAACAATATTCATGTATTCAGTATTCAGTGTTCCAACTTCTAGTCACTATGGAAATGGAAAAGAAAGTCAATTTTCCTCTCTCCTTCTCTCAGTTCGTAGAATAATCATGCTATTTTTACGCAGGTACATTTTTACACATGAGGCACGTGGAGCAATGTAGAAAATTTCATATATAATCTACACGTAGTTTTTATGCGTTACAATTTCATATTGTCATGTATGTTTGCAATCTATGGTACAGTTTCCTTTTTTGTCATTTTGTGTCTTGTGGTTTGCCCTTTCTCTCCAGATGCTAGATTCCAGATTCCAGATTCCCCATATTATTACTATTTTCCCATTATTATTATTATTATTGTGGGTATTCCGCATGCTGAACCCTTTTCCACCTCGTACCTCTCACACTGTATTAACTTTAATGTTAATACATTTGAAAATTCAAAATTCAAAATTCAAAATATCCTTTGTTATTGTCTTTCCGTTGTCAACAATGAAATTTCTCTTTTGTCTTTTTTTACTTTAAAGTATATTATTATATTTTGCATTTTATAACTAAAAATATTCGTTACGTCTATAATGTTTTGGCTTGAAAACGGAAATCGGAAATCGACGTTATGAAACTTGAATCCTCATTCTCGCCAACGCCAACGCCGACGTTCTCGGCTTTTGTCCTTTGACTGTTTGTGTGGGTGTTTATACAATATACAATCCATGATACATGGATAGATGTGCTTTGGATTGGCTTCCGTAATCGATCCTACTGATCGCATCCTCTACCCTTTTCTCCCTTGTTCGGTTCCTTTCAAAGCCATACTCCTGTATATTGTGTACTGTATACTGTACACAGAACACAGAGCACAACTCGAAGCTTTGAGATACACGAAAAGATCTTGTACGATATTTATGGGTGTTCCTGGGTGATCGTCGTCATTGGTTTTCCTTCTCGTTCCAGTTTTCATTCTCATTCTCGGTCTCGGTGTGTGTGTGAGGTTTCATGAGTTTAAGCCAGACATAATATATGTCTACAAGGTATTGGATAAAAGTGAAAGAGCGCTGGAGCTTGGAGCTTGGAGCAAAAGGCTTCTCCATTCTCCACTCTAGACTCTAGACTCTAGACTCTGGATCCTCGCTTTTCCTAGGTAACTACAAGCTACACACAGATAGTGTGGGTGTACAGTATACAGTATACAGTGTGCATTGTGTATGACTGAGGATTGAGTTACACTTTTATATTTTCCTTTGGTTTGTTGGCGTTTCTCTTGTTGGCCTTTTTCACTGTAGAACAAGTCAGTCGGCAGTCGACTGTCGACACTCAATATAGAGCGGGAGCTGGAACAAAGTTGGAGTCAAAGCTACTACTAGAGGAGAATGCAAGTTGAAAGAAAAAGAGATGACGCGACGCTCTTTTTTTATCCTCCTTGCCTCTTGAAATAACTTGTACATTCTACATTCTACAGTAACATTAATACTCCGTACACAGTACTCAGAATTTGGAATTCGGAACTTGAGATTAGACAAAAACAAGAAAAGTAAAAGGCGTCAGATGAGAGAGAAACTATAAGTAAAAGTAGAAAAAATGCGGATTTTAGTGAAAAAATTCGGAGCTGAAATAAATGGCAGAATGAGAAATTTTGGTTTCCTTAGTTTTGGTTGGGGTTGCTTTGTGCTTTGTGCTTTGGGTTTCTACACCTAGGAAAGGTGAGCTCGTGAGTCTAGGCTGAGGAGTAAGGAGAAACCTAAGAAATGAGATCGTCAGTGATGGAAGAGGAAAGCGGTGGGTGGAAAACGGAGGATATATATTTTTCTACATTCTACATCCTGCATTTCTCCCTTCTTTCCGATCTCTTCCATTCTGCCATCAATTTCCATCATATCACAATTTTCTGTTGTTATTCTCCCTCGCTTTCCTTTCTCCTTTCTCCCTCTATCTCTTAGCCTCGCTTTCACCGTTGGATTCAATTGAACCTTTCAGGTTGATTGAATTTCTATATATTGCTCCACCTTGGAGACGCAATCTCCCTTTTTTCTAGGAATGGTGTTAGAACTGGAACTTAGTATTGTACACTGTACAGTGTAGTCTTTTGCTTTTTTGCACCTTGTATTTCTTGTGTATCGGTATTGGTATCTCCATCGTCATCTATATTCTACATTCTATATTCTACATCCTTGTCGCATTTTCTCCATTACAATTCTCAGCGTCAACATGCCCATTTCCCATGTTTTGGTCTTTTAACTTGCGGATTTCGTGTACATGTATTGTGTATGGGTAGTTGTATGTGTGGGTGTAAGTGGATGTACTATTTTATTGTCATTGTCATTGTCGGCTTTAAATTCGTCAATGGTTCCAATTCAGACAGGCCAACACTGGCACTGGCACTCTGACACAAACCAACCGAACTAATGCGCATTACTACTTTCTCGAGACTCTAGAGCCTCGAGTCTCGAGTCTCAAGTCTTGGTTCTCCACGGACACCAACCGACCCAGGATGTTGATGTCGACCGTGCTGTCGTTGTGGATAGTGTGTGTCTGTCACTTGCATTTAAACTCCTTCACTCGATTCCACAAAAGTAGACTCTAGACTCTACTGGATTTTACTACATACTGTACACTGTACACTGTACACTTTATCATACATGTTCTACTTATATACTTGCCACTCTACTGAAGAACAAGAGTGCAAAAGAAAGGGAGCGAGTCACCTTGTGCCTTGTGCAATAAATTTTACCTGACTCTTCCTCTATTTTCTATTCGGAATCAATTCAAAAACTTCAAGTATTGGGTATTGCAAATACATGTTTTTGTATCATGTATCTAGTTTCTGGATTCTAGATTCTAGATTCTAGTTGGATTATGTAGTTTACAACTTTGGATTTCCGCCAAACTCAAACTCAAACCAAAACCTGAAAACAAGAAAGAAAAAGTGGAACAAAGATGCTTTCATTTTAACTGGAGTGATTCTCCTAAATTTACTTTTCTCTTTCAGCTCTCATCTCTCATCTCCATCTTTTCCTCCTACGAATTATGTACGCCGTACATGTGAAATTGAAGACACAAGGCAAAGTTGGAAGCTGAAAGAGTAGCATTGTATTTTTTCACACACGGTCGGGTGACAAATTAGCTTGTGGCTTGTAGTCTTGTAGTTTGTAGCACAGCATAAAGTCTAGAGTGTAGAACGAGAGTTTATGACGAGTAACGTCATAAATAATGAATTTGTGCTCTCTGGTTTCTGCTCTTTGCACTGCCAAATTCCAACTTCCAACTGCCAACCTCATTTTGAAAAGAAACACATGAAATTACTCAAATTTATCTTGCTACCATTGTAAATTACGTTACCTAAGTAGATGCGTTTCCTAATTGATTGCTTGATAAAAGTGCATTTCATTAATTAATAAAAATAAATTAGATGGGTACTTTAGGAAAAAGGCTGTTATTAAAATGATGGATCTGGTTGAATCTGGTGAATCTTTTAGCTTTTCATTTCCAATTCCAATCCCAATTTGGATTTTCAATCATCTTTGATTTTCTTTTGACGGCACATTGTACATTGTACAAATTTGAATTTGATAACATTTTGTAGTTCATTGAATTGAAGAAATGTATTTCAAAGGAAAGATGATAAAAATGTTGGAATTTGGAACTCGGAATTCACTCGGTTTCCTTGTCCTATCTTCTCGTTCATTGTACAAACAACGTTGAAGCATTTCTCCAATATTGGATATATAGAATTTGGGAAGGAAAACTGGAACTGGAAAGCAGTGTAGTGAAATTTGGTATGATTATTAAACTGATAGGAAGCAAAAATTGAAAATTGAAAAGAGGAAAGTCAAGAAATTCAAATCAGACGGGGAAATCAGTACAATGGAAGGAAATGACAAAATGGAAAAGGCACAGAAAAAAGAAGAAGCATACAATGTAAAAGGTACAATGTTCAGGCTAAAATTTGAATACCATTCTATTATCTCTTGTACTCTATACTGTATACTGTATATTGTATCGATGAAAAGGGGGAGACGGAAAAATGGATATAAAAAATAATAAGGTTTCATATCAACTGTTTTGTTCCTCCTTCTTCATGTTTTTGAAGGTGGGAAAAGCTGGAAAAGAGAGAGAGTGAAAGTGCGTATAACATCTAATATACACTGTAGGAAAGTAAGTTTGTATTTTGTGTGGAGACATTGAGGATGTTGAAACCATTGGAAGGAGATGTAAGTGCATTCATCCATAACCGTACAATATTCTCCTCTTATCTATTTCTGTACTGTACTGTTTATTGGTCTGGTTTGGTTCGGTTTGGGATCTCTTCACAAGGGGTTTTACCGTTCTACCGTCAACCGTACGAGTAGAATGACAAATATTTTTTGTATGGTTGTAAAATCTTGTCATATTGTATTTTCTCTTGTACAGATTTTAGTTTGCAAAAAATCGGAAGCTCTACAATTAAAATATTTGACTAGTTGAATAAGAACAATGATATGAATAATAGAATAAAAAGTGGAGTATAATTTCCTTCTTAAACGGTAAACGGTAAACGGTATTCAGCAAACACCAGTCCAGTAAAAACTGAACCAAGTTTCAAATATACCGATACAATGTAATATTAGTAAAGGCGGAATCTGAACTTGAATCCAAATCCAAATTCAAATCCGAAGCCGGAATCAAAGTAAGGCCCTGATGTACAATATACAATGTACAATATACAATGTAGAAGCAAATATAAATGTTTGCATGTAGATAGTAGATAGTTTTCTCCCGTCAGTTCAAGTCAAGTTTTCCATTGCTAATAAACAGGAAATTTGAATATATTTTCCCTATCCTCCGCTTCTCCTTCTTCGTCTTCCATCTTCAAGTCAATCCAATCAACTTGGAAGGTGCTTCGCGAGCTTCCTTGCTCGTTGTACAATGTACAAGGTTGCGTGCGAAGGAAAGAGAAGGGAATGGAGAGGAAGAAGAGTTCTATTACATTCCGTTCCATCTTCATCTCCATTTTCATCTTCATATCCATCGCCGTCTCTTCTCTCTTGAACAGAGAACCTGGAACCTGGAACATTTTCATTTTCATGTTCATGTTGACTCTGATTTCCATCCCTATTTGTTCTCCTATTATTCGTATTACTATATCATAAAATGGATATGGATATGGAAATGTCTATGGTCTATGAGGTACGAAGTACGCTTATGTATCATGAAACTACAAACTACGGCCACAAAAACATGAACAAACATGTTATCATCCGCACAGGCACAGGCACATAGACATATACTTGCTCTTTTTATACAAAAGGCCACAGAAGCGAAGGAACAAGACACGAGAAACCGAGAAAAATACAATATAGACTATTTGTCTCTTTTTTCTCTATTTGTCTCCTTTTTGTCGTCTACAGACTAAAGTCCATTGTATACGTATTTTCCATGTACATGTATTGTAAAATTTACAGCCACTCTTGGAAAATAGCTAAATCAGTATGCATTTGAGTACATGTTTAAAAGACAGCCATTGACTTTTTTTCACTTTTCTTATCGCCTGCTCCAAAAAGGAAGAATTTCTTATGTATTCTATTTCCCTGTTTTCCTTTTCCTATTTTGTTACACTGTACGTTGTACGTTGTACAAGCTACAAGCTACATGCTACACGTGCCGCAATGTTCACATGTGTATGTTTGACTTTGTGTGAGCATGTGGTCGGAGAGAGTGTTTTCTCCCGTCTTTTCATTTACATTCTTACGGCTAGATCCGTAGAGAATGGAATTGGAAATTGAATATCGCTTTCCTTTTCTCTTTTCTCCGTGACTCCAGTTCCAACTCCAACTTTGACTCCGTTTCTGACTTTCCGGTTTGTTCGCTCTTTCTCTCGCTCTCGCCCTTTTGCCCTCACTCCCTGACGATGACTTTATCGATTCGTAAAATTAAAATACAAAATAGTGACAGTATCACCATCATGCATTCATGTGCACGTGTATAAATGGCTAGATAGTAAGATAGCCAAATAGATGGATGGATAATGGATAAACTTGCATGTATGATCGTGATGATGATCATGACCGGTTATTTGATACAAGCCAGAGCCGAGAACCTAGAATCGAAAACCGAGAACCGGGTGAAAGTCAAGTTTACGTCTTGAATATGATAACGGCAGTGGTAATAATGATATAGAAAATACTGATACTGATAGAGATGGAGATGGAGAGGAGGTTCCAAATACCGGAAATATTACACTGTCGTGTCCAATTACCATAGGAAACCAGTATCAGTTTCAGCATCAGTATGGGGCAAAACTGTAGGGACAAGATGCATACAGCTGTTAAATTTAGGATTTAGAAGGCAGGCGGACTTTGAATTTGTGAGCGTTTAGTGTATATTCCTATATTCCTATAGTCATCACATTACATTATATTGCATGAGATGAGATGGGATGAGACGACGGGCAATGTCTGTAAAGTTTCCAGCCAATTTCCAACTCTTCTCCATATCACGTTCGCGCTTCCTCGCTGTCGGTTGAATTTGGATTTGGATTTAGCTGTGGCTCTGGCCTAGGATCGGGTTGAAAAAGCCATCGATCCCATGTTGATAATGATGATGGTGATGGCGATGGTGATGCAGGCGATTGCTTTCTCCATGCTCCTTTCTCTTCCTTGTGACTGTCTTCACTTGCTTAAGAAAACAGAGGAAGAGTCGGTTTTGCTGGCGGTTCGTTGCTCTGCTCCGCTGGTTCCCTTCACTCTCCGCTTTATACACACTACATACAGAATGTACAGACAAAATAGCTCTAGTTCCTAGTTGAGCAACAGAATCCGCAGAAATCCTCTTGTGTGTGTTTACTCAATTTGTGAGTTTGTATGCAGTGTAGAGTGTAGAGTGTAGGGCCGTTAGTTTGGTGGGGTTCTCTTGCTATCTATCGGCTATATATATTTCTTTTGGTCTGCCTCGATCTCGATCCGTCTCGTCCATTAGGGATTATCCAGCAGACATTCTGATGAATTGAACTTGCCTAATAATAATTTGATGAGAAATACATGATGAAAGTACAAAATACAGAATACAGAGCGAAAATGTACACTGTTGCTACGTACTTTGTCATGGACTCGTGGACTTTCACTTGTTTCTTGTGTCTTGTGTCTGTATTATTATTATTACACTGTACATTGTACATGGAGGCTAAAGTTCAGAGCTATTGGCCTCCTCATTGTCACAGCCATTGTCATCATAGAAAGATAAACCGTGGACGTCACATCAAAGAAATATCATGGTCCATCCACAATCCTCAAGCTGATTCTATTACCCTTATTACTACAAATACTGTCATTATTATTACTATTTCTTCTTGTGTCTCGAGTCTCGAGTCTTGTGCCTTGTGCCTTGTGCCTTGTGCTTTGAGTATACGAACTTCCGGGGGAGATGTTCTCAAATTGAATTGTACATGGTCGGGGTTCTGGATTATTACATGTAGTTAAATGCATAAATATACATTTCTCTTATATCCACACAGGATGAGGATACAACTACATGTGTATCTCTAGATTCTATAGCCTTGATGTACATGTCTAATATCGGTGTATCTTGTGGAACGTGGACAAGTTCCGGTAGAACCAGGATTATTGCACAGTAATAAATGGAGGAGCTTCATCTATTTCTATTTCTATTTTAAGTTGTACACATACAATATACAATAACCATAGCAAACTCAAGGCTCGAAGCTCAAGCTTCAGCCCAAGATCAAGTCTAAGACCAACAGCAATAGAAATAGCAGTAGCAAGCCACAGCTCCAAAAAGCTTCTCAATGTTTATTTGACTTGACAGAACCACAGTGTTTATGTTTATCCTCCACGCCAAACCCAACAAAACTCCACCAAACTAAGCTAAGCCAAACCAAACCAAACCAAACCAGAGACCATGCCATGCCATACCATGTCATGTCATGCCTGCACCGAGTAAAGCTCGCTTTCCATTTCCAATCTTCCATCTTCTAAATGCAGAATGCAAAAGCCCGTAAAATATTACAATTCCATTCTCATTTAGAATCGATTATCATAGCCGTACGTCGTACATCCTACATATTGAGAATTGAGATGAAGGAAAGAGTAGAATAATAACAATAATAATATCACGAGGAGAATAGTTTGTAATATCCGTTGCTGCATTAGAAATTGGAATAGTGAAGAGTATCACTATTTGGCTCCATAGAACTCGTGCCAGAGCCGAAGCCGAATCTTAACTACTACTCCATGCTCAATCATCAATACTCCATGTATTATTACTATTATTATTATTGCCACATGGCATGTCATACGATTTAGCGTAGTGGTAGTGCTTTGGCACGCTCTAAACTCCAAACTCTAAACATGTACACTCCAAATTTTAAATGTCAATCCCCTCGACTCTGGGACTCTAGACTCTGGATGTAAACTAAATTTTGTATTTTGTATAATAATTATATGTAAATTGTACAGTGTACAGTAATCCTCGGATACTTTATGACTGGATCATCTGCAATCTGCAACAAATATGTTTCCATACATACGATACATAAATGAAAGGGATTTGAAATACCACAATATACAATTATTCTAGTTTCTAGTCTAGTCTAATGTACAAATGTACGTTGATCATGTTGTTTAATTTTATATTTTATATTCAAACTAATTTCAATTAACTAACTGTAACAATATTATACGTAATGGTAATGGTGGTTGATGAAGAAAAAGATGAAGATTGGAAATAGGAAATGATGGGAAAAAACATGGACGTCAGACATCATCATCAAGTAAAAACGGAACTGAGCTTGAAGTATTGAGTACTGAGTAGCGTTCCTTGGTGAAATAGAACAGAATGGAAGATGATGTAACGGTCCAACTTTATTGGTATTTTATCACTGTATTTTCCTTTTTATGACAGACACAGAACACAGGACGTTTTTCTACAGTACTGTGCGTTGGTGTGTGTGAAGATGGTCAAAAGAAAATCAGTAAGAATTGTACATGTGTAATGTGTAATTATTTTACGATAAACTGCACTATGTTCTGCATCCTGCATCCCGAGATTCCACAATTATGGAGAAGGCAGCATACGGCTTGTGGATATTCAAGGGGAAATAAATGTAAACTGTATATTTTTGGTGGAGTGGAATGTTTTAGGTTTAACTTTTATAGCTGAAAACTGAAACTGGAATACAATAGAAAATAGAATACCTACAGCCCACGTTCTACAATCTAGAATCCACAATACAATGAATGAGATGAAATTGTGTCTCAATTTAGACAACATGTGTACGCTCAATTTTGTAATACATCCAAAACTTGACATTCCACACATGCACAAAAACCAAAACTGGTAACGGGTAAAAACCCAAATAGAGGACAAAAAGGCAAACCTAAATCCAAAATCCGAATCCAAATCCGAAACGACTAACTACAAAAGACACTAACGCAGTAAATAAAGGAGAAAAGAGCTAACCAAGAATTCCAACTTTGTAAATCCAAGCTCCAAGCTCCAACCTCAATGTTCATTCCCTATGAACTTGAAGAGAAGGAGAGAAGGAAAGAAGGAGAGAGGATATAGAAAATGGAGGAAAACCGTAATCCGTCAGATTTGTTTGCTTATTTGTATTTCTCTTCCGTGGAATTCCTCCTTGTGAACTCTGTTATTTCTATTTCTATTTTCTCTGCCTATTGTCTATGTTTATATCCATGCAATTTTGTACATGTACATTCTACATGAAATTCAAAGCCATTTGTGCTGTACTGAATCTTGATATATATTGTAAAAACATGTATCTATATCTCTGTACAATGTACAGAACAAACTTGCCGGAGGTTCTTCTTTTTCTTCACAAAATTAAATGCAATTCCATAGCCGCTGGACTTTGAATTTCCTTCTTCCTCTTCCCATTCCTATTCCCGTGTTTTATGCCTACTTATAATGTTCACATGCACATGAAGAAACCCACTTCATTTACTGTACGTTGGACTGTAGACTCCAGACTGTGGACAGAACACGTCATCCTCCTACACAATAATTTTATTCCGTGTACACTGCACACTCCACACTCTACACTCAAAGCTCGAAGCTCAAAGCTCAAAACACATGCCATATAAACTGGATTCATTGCATGCTTTTTTGAGTTCCGGTGCTAAAACTTTATGGAACTGGAAGTAAAACTCTCCTTGTCCTACGGAAGTAGGATACGTATATTCCTATAGACAGAAACAAAACAAAACAAAGAGTATGAGGCTCCGAGACTCCGAGCTTACAGCAAAGTTTGAGCATTGAGCATGGGCAGTTCATGTTGGATGTAGAATGTAGAATGTAGACTGTAGAATGTAGAGCGTAATCCAAAGGAAAGGAAAGGAAAGCAATGCAATATAACATAATGTTCAATATCCAGACTACAGAATCCAGAATCCAGACTACAGATGGGAATTCCGCGTGAACTCTACGTCTGCTTTTATTTATAAATCTACGGCTGTGTAATGCGTATTGTGTATTTGTATGGTGAGATCAGACTGACTTAGGGTTAGGCTTTTGGATGCCAACTTGAATTCACAATTGTTGTTCTTCATCTCTCTCTCTATCTGTCTTGTCTGATCCTGTCTTGGATTTGGACTCTCTTTCTCTCGAATTCGAGTTTGAGTTGTATTTGGAACTAGACTTTTGCACTTGTTCATCTTTTTCTTGTACAGATATTCCTTTTATTTCCGTGTTGTTGTCTTGTCTTGTAGTCTATTGTATTGCGTCCGATTTGATCTGGGGTTTTTTTGGTATGGACTAGAAACTACAAACTAGAATGCCATGTCTTTAACTCTTTACAAGTACAAAGTACAACGAACAAAGTGAAAGTGAAAGCAAAAGAACATAGAGGTCTTTTCTCCTGTTGCATCTCTTCTTTCTTCTCCTTGTTCTTATTATGTCCGTAAGTTTCCTGACAGATGAACGAACAAACCACTCCAAACTCCAAACTCCAAACTCCAAACTCCAAACTCAAAATTCCAAAGCCCAAACTCCAAAGTAGAAACAGCAAACCGAATAAAGACAACTTATGAATGAATCTGGATTATGGATTAGTGGAACACAAAGTCTTTTCACATTTTCCATTTTTCAACTTTGACATGATTTTATTATTGTTTCACCATTTTAAAAACCCCATCATTGTCCTGTGTTTTGTGGCTGACATACGATAAAAAATAACAAGGTTGGTGAGGCAAACGCTGTAGCATTTTCTTTTGACTCTTGAATCTTGAATTACGTTGTCACTGTGTATAACAGTGTATAACAGTGTATAACTGTGTATAACTATGTGTAACAATGTACAGACATTTTTAAGATGATAAAAAGTTGGCGGTAACATAAAAATCCAAACTAGTCTCAAGAAATCTCACAAATTACAAAAGTTTCCACCAAAATATTGATTTTCAATTTCAATAATGTTTAATGATCATAGTTTGTAGGTTTCCCGAATGCCGAATCCCGAGAGTCGAGAGTCGATAGTCAATGTCCAGTGGTCGATGGTCAATGTGCGACAGAATAGTCAGTTGTGGTATGACAGGAAAACCTTGAATTTGATTGGATTTTCTTGGTTTGATTTGTCTTGAATTGGATCGGATTGGATTTGATGAAAGTTGACAAGATGACAAATTAAGATAATCTTAGTGATTCTTTACCTGAATAACCTGAGAAACCAAATGGGAATGAATCAAGCACTTAGTTGTTAGTTGTTAATTGCCACTGGTCATAATTCCTTGTTTTTCGCCTCATAAAAATAAAATTGTGGAAAATCCAGAACCAGAACGAGATCTAGATCCGCGTACAGATACAGATCCAGTCAATTTATATCCAGATTACACAAGTTTTGACCATCCAAGGTTTTTTCTGCTGGACAGAGCTCGAGCTAGAAAAACGAGGTTCGGCTTCAGACTTGAGTAATAGAAGGAAAATCTAAGGCAATTCTACGAGTGTAATAAAATAAAGTGAAGCGGGGAAAAGAAACTTATGGATTTCACATGTACAAGTGTGTATGTATATAATTTGTGAGGGGGAAAGCAAGAAGCAGGGAAGGGGAAAAAGAAGCTTGTGAATGTCGACTTGAGTAAATATTAGGATTGCTGTTAAGATAATCTCTAAGTTGAATCGAATTGACTAGTTTCCAATGGACTGGAGTTGAACCGAACTAAACCGAACTATGTGGAGTTCAGTACAGGTGAGGGGGGTTTTCTGACCATTTTCATCCTTTTTTCCCTCCATTTCATGTTCCTCTTCTCGTCCCTCTTTGTGGATTTTATCTGGTATCTGGTGGTATTAACATTTATGTACAATGTACAAGTAATGTAATGATCATAATACGTAATATATAAAGACTTTCCCCAGTTTCATGTGTGCAGAGTGTGGAGAGTAGAGAGATATTGATTCGGAAACTAGCAAAGTTCAGTACAGTACAAGAAGCCGATGCTTATGCCCATAAAATTTGGGTTTGATCGAGATGGAGATGGACTAAACTCTACTTTCTACACTAAATCACACACTGTACTTTATATATGCCGACTCTACACTCTATACTGTACTCATGCTTTACTATGCACTACTTGAAGATTTTCTCTTCTCCCTTCATTTCACTTCATTTGGAGACTGGGGATTGAAGAAGGGACAGGAAGATTCGCAGGACTTTGGACTTGTTCTCCTCAAGATTCTGGATCTAAAAGAAGGTGGAATATGTACTGTGTATTGTGTATATTATCCGGCGTAATACTTCAGTACTTTACTATTTTTGGGAGCTTGAGGAAAACATCTTAATTTTAAATGGGAGGTTCGTTTGGTGAGATTCATTTCTCCTTTTCGTTTTCCTGCTCCTTCCCAATCTTAATACATTAGTACTAACCCTCCATTTACCATTTACAAAGCACACTCTTCACATTTCCTACAAAAGGAAATTTCTCGAGTTCTCGAATCCTGGAGGTATGCTTCTGCTAGCTTCGCTCTCTCCTGGAACTGGAAAGTAGAGGGAGAAGGTTACTAAATTTGTTTTTGAATAATTTAGTACGCTAAGATTTCCTTGGAATTTTATATTTCCAAGCTCATCTACAATCTACAGTATGAACTTTTCCTACGGATTCTAAATCCAATGTTATTCAATGTTCAAATTCATGCTTTTTCAGCTCCCTTATTTATTTTTCTCCTCCAGAAAAATATTACTAGAATCCAAAAGCTAGAATCTAGAAACTAAAATCTCGTTTTTCTTTTTCAGCGCTTGACTTTGATTGAAATACGGCGAATTTGGTGCTTTCTGTTTTCTTTTTTTTTACAAAATTTAGAAAATTCTTAGATTTCCAATTGAAACGTCCCGTTAAAAAACTTGACATTTACTTTTCATTTACTTTGGAAATCAGAAAACAGAGATGACAAGAATTTTATAGACTCGAATCGCAAAGTTTAAAACTTGGCATGATTTAAAAGATTTTCAACATTTTTATCCAGAATCCAGAAAGCAAAAGAATAACGTTTGTGAAAAGTAAAAGCAAATTTCAATGTTTTTAGTGCTCAGTCGTAGATATCGTAGATATGGTACATTTTAGAATGTGAGCCTTGATTTGATTTCACTTGACTGGTTTGACTTTTGAATTGACTTGAGTTGAGTTGACGAGTGAAGGATGAACTCTGAATGCTGAATAAATATTCATAGTTTTATCAATATACTCAACTTTGACACGTTGCGGCTGGTGATTTGAGATTTGAGATTTGAGTTTTGATATTTGACATGCAGCTCGATGTAGTCAAATATATGAATATCATAATATGAAAAGTAAAAATTTTCCTCCAGAGCTCAACAACAAGATACAAGATAACAAGTAGTGGAAACAGGGAAAAGGAGACAGCTGGCGTTGAGTATAAAATAAGAATATCGTACAATACGATATGACATGAAGAAATAAAGAAGAACAACCTTGTTACTTATGCATACTCTATACTCATACCAAATGTGAATGAATATGAACATGACAAAGTCAGAATCAAATAAATACAGTGGATCTTGTATTAGTTTTGATTATTTTACATTTATGTTTACTTCCATGTATCACTTATCGTACACGATTGGTTTAGGCTCTAGGTATTCCATATTTTATACATTTCTCGTCACTGGAACTGAAAGCGTCCGTGTAAGCGAGGCTTTGGAAAAATGGAAAAGCTTGAGCTCGCTTCTAGTTTTCCTGTCTGCCTTTATTTGGAACTGGAAAAACTCATTGGGAAAATCTTAAATTTATAATGCAGGGTAAAAGTGCCGTGTGGAGTTGACTTGATGGCTTCTTCAAACAGTTCCGTTCAGTTTTCAGTTGTGTATACAGTATACAGTATACAGTTGATTCCATGTATCGAAATGTGTATACAAATATTCAACTTTTGTGTCGGCGGTCTGCTGTCTATGCCGACTGTGCTGTGTGGGATTATCGTAATAATTTATTCCCGCTTACTGACAATCACAGGTTAACCAACCGAGTCAAGAGTCTAGAATCTAGAGTATAGAGTATAGAGTCAAAGCAAAGGGAAAGAGAAGTACCAGAACACGTACAATGTACAATGTACACTGTACAGTGTACAATATACACATTTCCATTGAAAGAAATAAGGAAAAACCTTGCCGTTTTCACATTTCCCATTCCATTTTATTAGGAATTCAAAAGCGGGCAAAAGTCTGTTTTCTATGTTACAGCTTGTACCCTGTGTCTTGTGTTTGCTACACACATAGATTTATGCAGTATTGCATGTAGAATGTAGATTGCATTTGAATTTTGAATATAGATGACGAGACTTTCCCTTTCTCCGTTCCTCATGAACTTTGTACTTTGTACATTTTAGATTTTATATGCATAAGGAAATTGAAATGGGAAATGTGTATACAAATTTCAATGCATATTTCATACACTCCATACTCCATACTCCATACTCGATTCACTCCCACACATTACATGTACAATGTACATTGAGTATGCAAAAAGTAAATGCAGTAGTGAAAACGACGTGAAATTGAATTTCAGTTTTCAGTTTTCAGTTTTGTCAAATGGATTTCTATCCGTTCCGTTGTGGAATGGAAAGAGGGAAATTGCTTACAAACGCTCAAGTTTTACAGGCTCAAAAGTTCCAGCTCTCAAGTCTCAAGCCTCTTGATTCTAGATTCAAGACTCAAGAATCAAAAATAAGACCAACCAAAAGAAGAAGACAGAGGATAAAAATCTGTGGCAAAGAAGGACACAAAATTTAGCTGAATATTGTACAGTGATACACCGTGTCTTTTCCATGCTCCATTCTCTATTCTCCATTCTCCGTTTTCTATTCTCTGATCCAAATGCATCATCGTTTACATGTAGTTTCCCCATATTTGATATTTACGTTTAAAATAGACTGGAGAAGACACTAGACAGCAGACAGTAGACCGACGCCACATGTATTTAATACATGGAGTTAAAAAATGACTTATCAAAATGAGCCGAAGCCGCCATGGTTCACCAAAAATGCTTTTCATTAGAAATTGCTCACTCTGACTTGGTGCGACGACCAAAAAAGTCACCAAGTCATGAAGTGAAGAAAGTGAATTGAATATAGAATGAATGAATTTGATTGGAAAAAACGTGTTGGGCACATGTGTTACTCAATGCTCAGCTTACATATAACATACAGCTGCCGTACACTGTACTGTACACTGTATCTAAATTGTCGTATTGCGGACACTCGTTTTTTCCATGCTCAATGCTCAACTCAACTCAATTCATTCATTCAATATTCAGTGGAAATATGAATCTATGTAAATATCGATAATTATCAGGCATCAGTCCTTTTTTCTTTCCCTACGGATGACGTATGACGTATGAAGCAAAAGTACAGTATCTCTTTGTAAAACAAAATCAAAACAATAAATTCATTGTCCATCTTCCATGTTCCATCTGTAAATCCTGTGCATTCTGTTCAACGTACAATGTACAAGTCAATATCAATATTTCAATATTTCACACATTCAAATACAAAATGTAATTAAGATAAGCTCCAAATCCTCTAAACTCCAAACTCCAAAATCCAAACTCTGTTCTCGGCGCATTTAAAAAGCATGCTATTAGTTCTTGTAAATTTCCATCTATTTTGCTCTCTCTACAGACCGTAATATCTGTAGACTGTGTAACATGTATATTTTCTGTAAACTGCAAAGCTGTAAAGCTGTGAACATGTGAATTCACAATGTACTTTGTACAAAGGGAACTGCACTGGCGTAAGTTGAGATTTAAAAAAAGGAACCGAGCTGAGCTGAACTGAGCTGAACTGTCTCTACGAATTAGGCGAGACGAGGAAACTTAACAATAATGCATATGTGACGTATCTGTATTCTGTATTTACTTGTACACTGTACACAGAACGCACTACTTGGTAAATTGTACATTGTACATGGCACAAGTATTTAAGCATGGAGAAATTAGAGCTAAAAGAGTTTTGTATACTGTATACACATGCATAAAATATATATTTATCTGTACATTGTACTGGAACATGAGTGGGTCTAAAGTCTAAATGCGTGCATGTTATGTGTAAATGGAAGAGGCGCATCAGGAAGAGAGAGACGGAGAAATGAGGATAGGGAGATGAAAAATGGGGAATGGAAGTTGAAGCTCAAAGTGGCGTCGAACGAGTAACGAGTAACGAGTCATTTGGTTGAAAGTTCATTTCGGTCCCTATTTATACTATTTACATTCATCCAACTGTACAATCTACATGTGTTCACTCTTCTTCTTCTTCCTCTCTGCTTTCTTTGGTTCTCTTTGGTTCGGTTCTCTTCTCGTCTCATTTTGTCTGACTAAAACTACTCTGACTCTGAATCTACATTTAAGTTGGAACATGTACGTTGTACATCATATTGAGTTCCAGTTAGTCAGTCAATCTCTCTGTCTGTCTCACTCATTTTTCTATTTTTTGTATTTTGTCTCTCCCTTCATTTTCATTTTCAGTTTCAGTATTTGTGGGGATAATACATGTGTGTGTTTGTCTAAGTGTGTGACTGCTCCACCAGTGAACTCTAGAATCTAGAATACTAGAATCTAGACCTTTTTAAAACCAGCAATTTATAACGTGAAGCACAATTATGCTTTGAAATCTTCTCCTCTACTTGTTTTCTTATTATGAAGACTTTTCAACTTTCAACTTTCAACTAAAATTGTAAATTGTAAATATCCTGTTTCCTACGTTATTATTTTTCCATTCTGGATACTCTCTGTTCTGTATTCTGTATTCTTGTGGATGGCGGATGGCGGATTGTGGATTTTGGATTTTAGTGGTAAAAACATGGGCAGAAAATTAAATGGTTAATTCTTGGACTGCAATTTTACTCTACTCATTTATTCTCTATTTAGAAAGTGAAGTAGCAAAAGGTATTTTGAAAGAAATTTTATTTGAAAAATAGGTACTTTTATTTAATTTGATAGCAGTCACATAATATTCCAGGCTGAACACTTAACACTGAACACAGTCCTCAATGCTCAATACTCAATGCTTAATACGCACTGTAAATTAGAAAAAAGGGAAAGGGGGAAATGTTTCGGTGTATAATAAAGTGAATGTGTAGTTTGTAGTTTGTACCTTGGACAATGAACATTGAAGATTGAACATACAACACAAGTACACAACTACATAAATACATAGAGAAGTTGTACAGTGTTTGTAGTAATTGAGGAAGACAGAAAGGTTGGATGTTGGATGAATTTGTAGAGAATGGAGAATAGACTACAGACTACAGATGTGGGATTGATGTGTGGATTTGTGTTTTGTGTTTTGTGTGTGTGTTAGGAAAATAAAAAAAGATGGGGAAAAAAGTCGGACCAACACAACACAACAGTGCAGCATAACACCAGTCACTAGTCAGCTCGTGTTCTCTTTAGTTACTTGATATTTCTCTCTCTTTCTCTCTCTATTATGTTTACACGCTACCTATTTGCCGGTTTAAAACTGAGAGAGCAGAACAGAACAGTAGACTGGAGACAGTAGACTGTGTGTTAACACTAATGGTATGTGCTTAATACAATACAAATGTACATATGTATATGCAAAAGTATATCAATTCAAGTTCAGTTTTTCATTTTCAATTCCAGTTTCAGCTTCTGCTCCAAAATTCCAAGTTCCAAGTTCCAAGGACTGTCATGTATAAAGTATAAATACCGTATATCGGTTGTTTGTAATGGATTGAATTGGATTGGATTCGACTGGACTGGACTTGGTTTTAGTTGGGCACTACACTTTAGACTCTAGACAGCAGTCCAATCGTAGACTGTAGAAGACTGTGTGGCCGGAAGGGAAATTGTACTACTCGATTCGAGAACAAGATCAATTGTACAATCTCTCCATTTTTTCCCATCCTTTTATTTAGTTTAACTAACTTGTTCAATATTTCTCCGTGTAGGTATTATCTTCCATTCTCACACAAAACAAACTCAACATCAACCCATGTAAAATGTACACTCAAGTTTACCTTTTTCCTTGTTCGTTGTACATGTACTCATATACACCTTCACATTTGATTTCACAAGAGGTGGGCAGATAGATCCAATACGTTTCAAAGGTTTTTTCTTCTTCCTCTTCTTTTTCTTCAGGTAGAAGAAATACACTTTCAGCTACTCTCACTGAGATGGCTCTGTCCATGAAAGAAACATTTCTTGGTTTGCTCCTATTCAACTCACTCCTGTACAATGTACAATGTCTACTGTCTACTGAGTGTGTACAGTGTACATTGTACATACCGTATTATTCTTTTTCTCATGAATTCATGAATCATGAAGCGTCGGGTTTTTTATGTAGATAAGTCATATCATCAACCTTGTTCATGTAGAGGACTGTAGACTGTAGACTGTAGACTGTAGATTGTAGCATTTTTTTAATTATCACTGTGATTCTTTTTTCTTGATACTTGATTCTTGATTCTCAATTCTTGAGTCTCAATGGGAAAATTTATGACATGATTCAGAATTTTAAAATTCACAACTTTGATTGTACTTGAGATTCAAGATTCAGCATGTACAATGTTCAATGTATGTACATGTATAATTATAACATTGTCTAATTTTTATGTTCTTTGAATGTTTAATGTATAGTTCTTCTCATGTCCTTTTTATTGCAATTGGCATTTGCAAAACTGGATTTATTCCTACATTGTAAAAAATTGTAGACAAAGTACATGGTACACGGTACCCATTATTTAACACAAAAGTACAAGAGTACAAGAAGTACAAGAGGAGGAAGAAGCATTCATCATCATTTAGCATTCATCATCATTTAGAATTCTCATCCTCTTGTACCAAAAACTGTAGAGAATCTACAGTCTAGAATATAGAATGTAGAGTCTAGAGTGTAGAATCTCCAAGTATTTTATAGGCATTAAAAAGGTAATTATCTAGTAATTAGTACATCTCATATTATTAAAATTTATGAGACTCCTCCGCATACCGCATACACATTAGATATATCGGCATATCGACGTATCGACATGAACATGGACATGGACAAATCCACTGTAGATTGTAGATTTATATACTGTCTACTCCTTCCCAATATATCATGTACTTTGTGCTGTTTTGGACAGGTCATTTTTTACGATTTGTGAATTATTACTGCAAGTACACGGGGATTTATTTTGCGATTTTGTGGTCGATTGGAAATTGGAAATTGGAAACTTTATGTTTACATGAACCTTGTTATTAACATGTTGATGCTACCTCCATTTACTTATGATATTTAACATCTTAATTAGCATTTAGGAAACAAGAATCAAGAATAAAGACCAAAAGTTATAAAAAAAGTACAATGTACATTGTACATCTTCTTGTTTTTTAATGACGGATGACTGGTTATCCTGATCTCGTCACCAAGTCTATACTCTATAGAGAATATTTATCCTTAACAGTTAAGAGTTTAGAGTGTACAGCGTACAGTGTGCATTTTTTAGGTATAAACTGATCACTCATGTCAATATTGATTATGTATGATGATGATGATATATAATGTACAATGTACACCACCATATTATTTATGAGTCAAAGTTGCCGATTCATTAGAAAGTCTGCAAAAAAGACACAAGACATGAAAGGTCCTTTATTCTGTTAGATTTGGCTTTGGTTTTGTTTTTGGCATTTGACTCTCTGCTCTCTGTAAATAAACGCATGTCATCTTATTACATTCAAAACTCAAATCAAATAATCAAATAATAATAATTTTCATCAAGTATACAGTATAAAGTACACAGTAAGCAAAATAAAAATACATAATAATAATGACATACAATTTACACATGAAATGTATTGTCTATTGAGTATTAGTTATGGGCTATGGATTATGGACGCTAATTATTTTGCCAAATACGTTTAAATATTCACAAGTCATTTAACTTTCAAAGTAAAAAAACAGTCGGTGATATTGTCTCTCTTTTCGATGTGCTTTGTGCTTTGGCTTTATCTATTGGATCTTTGTTTTAAAAGTTGGTGATGATATTGATATTGATCTTGAAACTTGAAACTTGAGGAATGAACAAAAAACAACTCAAATCTCCAAATGAGACAAATCGCATGAATAAATACATACAAAATACATGATACACACAACGCACAACGGTTGCCATTCATAATCAAAATATAAAATGAGCTACAGTAATAATACACAAATATACATAAAGACAATTCGCTAATTAACTAACTAGTTGTGAGTCAAATCTCAAATCTCAAAACTCAAAACTCAAATGTTAGCTCAAGAACGTTTATCTCTTATCTTTTATGTATATCATAATAATACACGGAGACTTGATTATTACTATTCTTACTTCTCATCATCTTGGTCCTCTTTGTCATCATCATCTTGATGCTTTATCTGAAAGGGTTAGTTGTGTAATTTGGAAAATGTAGAATGTATCGTAGAATGGAGAGACATGAACAAGAATGGGAATGAGGAGATAAAGAAGAAGCAGACGACGACGACGACGACAGACCTTGAGTTTCACCAGTTGAGACTAAAGACCAAAGACTGTTCACTGTTCAAAGAGTCTCGCATCTCCCATGGAATCTTACAAATCAAGTTGAATTTACTAATTAGCATGGATCGAACAATAAGAAAAGTTTTATTGTTTTGTAAACACAAATTCCTGACGCTGACGAAGACGATCAAGTTGCGACAAGCGACAGTGACAATGACAGTGGCAACTACAAACTACAAGCATCTAGAATCCAACATCCAACATCTAGCATGTCCATGTACGCGAGTCTTTGTCCTCTGTCTTCCTCCAAAGTTCTGTTTTCTCTTTATAAAGTCTCTTTCATCCTCTCATTTTCTGCTAAAACTACTTTAACTTCTTGTCTTGAGCTTCGAACTTTGAGCTCTGAGTTTTGAGATGTAAAGTATTCAAAATGTTGTTTGGAATTCGTCGTTTAGCAATCCAATGGAACATGAAACATCACTCACCTTTTCTCTTCAGGTTTCTGGTTTTTGATTTCTGTCAAAGTTCAAAACTCGGAATTTACGTGATTTGTAATTTAGGATCGGAAAGAAAAAGGACTTTCTGAAACTATTTAAAAATTCTTAAATTGTAATTGTAAAATTAGATGATGAACCGTTGTATGATTTTGTTGGGCCTTTATTCGAGTGTCTTAAAAATACTTGAACGTAATAATTTAAAAAAAAAGTGTTTAGTGAAAACTGAATGAATATTCATCGGGAATTCGGATTAATTGCATCATTTTTATTAATTGTGATGATAATAACTCTGGTAATTATTCTGGATCCTTGGCATTGACAGCAAGTCAGTATATAGTATAAATTGTATATTATATGGTATATAGTATATATGAAATACACACGTCGACAAAGTACACACAAGACAGAACCGACCAACTTGGTTGAATACCCCTAGAGGTCATCATTTTAATTTCATCATCGTCATCCTCATCAGCATCACTATCCAAAGCAGTAGTACGTATAAAAGGAGTCATCTCATTTCTATGTACAATGCACATATGACATAGTGATAGAAGATAGAAGAGCATCACATTCAAAGGGTTTAAAACACAAATTCCCATATAAATGATGGCCCAAGGGACTTTTACCCTTCATCTGCATCTAAGTGTTACAACATACAGCATACAACATACAACATGCACACTTTGATATTTGATATACATTCATTTGTACAGTCCACGCTCCATATTCAATATAGTACACCGTAGAGCGGCACACACAACTTTAAGCTTTAAGCATTAAGCATACAAAATACATAATACACATGCATATACGAGTATTCGGATTTTCCACTGATCGCTGCTCATTTCACCATGTTTTATAGTTAGAGGTAGACATCAGATATCACACATCATATACAACAGACAACAGACATCAAGCAGATGAACCTGGAGAGATATTACAAAAACAGAAAGAGAGAGAGAGAAGGAACGAGAAATAACAAACATTTTTCTCACCTTTCAAGAATGCAGGCTCTTTAAATTACACGATAAACTCCCTCAAGTCTCAAGTATCTATGAACTTTGAAGCGTGTATAATATATTATAACGTAATATAGACACTAGACACAAGATACTAGACACTGAGAATTACTGGACACTTACAACTGACAATGACTGGAATCAGAGTTGAAGTTGACATTCATCAAAAATCAAAATTAAAATCAAAAAGTGTACTATATTATGATTAGTATTGGTTATGATTTATGATACATGATACATGGCGATTTTATCCTGCAAACATGTACGTTGCATATAAAGTATAAAGTATGAAATATAAAGTAGCAAGTATATGTAAGTCTCCGCTCATATTTTAATTTATGGGCTGACATGCAAATATTTCATGCATTTTTTACCTCATTCTCTTTCCCGTTCTCCTTCTCCTTATTTTTTAAGTTCTCTGTCAGTTGAGAGTTGAGAGAATATGAGTAAACTATCTGGAACGAAATGAAAAAGTATTGTGGAAATCCTACTGTGGACTGTGAACTGTGATATAACTTTATAAAATCATAAACAATTGCTAAAGTATCAGAATAATATACAAGGAGGAACAAGAGGAGAAGAAGAAGGATCATAAAGAAAATATTTAATACAAGTAGGTAAACTGAAACTTGGTAGTGTCTAGTGTTTAGTGTTTATATTATTTCTCTCATTCTCAGGTGAATATTCTCTGGGTAACATCTATGTTATAATATCATAATGATAACGTAATAATAATAATAATGATGATGATGATAATGATGATGATGTGTGTGTGTGTGTGTGCACCTGGATGTAGATTGTAGATTTTAGATACTAGCTAGCTAGTAGACACTAGATATATCTCAGTTTCATGTACCATAGTTTATATGGAAATGTAAACGTTTAGTTTAGTTTAGTTTGGTTTCATTATGATGATGCTGATGTTGCTGATGATGATGGTTGTTTGTATGTATCAAAAAATCGTACGTGTTTTTGTTGGCTGGATTATGTTGATTATAGTGCTAACTTGACGCTCCTGATGAAGATAAACAGAAACCAGAATGAAATTTTTGCAATAAAATATTATCCTGTGGCAGTGGCGGTGGCAGTTGTAGTTGTAGTTGTAGTCTGGTCGAGTCTGGTCTGGCCTAGTCGAAAGTCAAAAGTCGAACGGAACTGCCTGACTTGTAACTTGCCAACAACTGACGAGTTTGAGTAAGGAGGCAGAAGGCAGTAGGCAGGAGTGGACGTTGTGCATTTATATGTATGTATTTATTTGGCATTCTGTTTTACATGGACACAACATATTTAAATACATAAATACAGAATCCAGATACATGTAACAATGTACACTGTACACAACTCAAGTTTCTACCGTGTTCTACGTTTTGAGTTTTTAGTTTTGAGTTGCACGTTGAATGTTGAATGTGAAATGGGAATGTGGACTGAATGAGTGAACGATTAAACATATTTTCTCTTCTCTCCTTTGTTGAACTCTAGATTTAGAAGATTAGAATATTTCCATAATAATTTTCGAATTTATGTTGCTCGGTTGGTTTTCCTCCTCACTTTGAATTTTGCTCGTAAGTTTCATTTCTGTCTTCTCTATAGACATAGTCATTTCTTCAACTGTTTTCTGTCGTCTTTTGGCCACAGCTTTGAATTTGAATTTGAATTGGAATTCAAATTTAAATGTTCCATCCATTCGTAAGCTAATAGTTGTACAATAATAATTATTATACAGAGAGAATTGGTTGGCAAGTCAAAAGTCAAGTTCCTACTTCCTATCCGTCCTATCGTTGGATTGTATCGCGACATATGGAATACTGATATTTGGATTTTGGACGGACCGTCATGAGCCATGAGATTTAGGATTGCCAATGAGATACTGTGCACTGTAAACTGTACACTTTAGTCTTAGTGTGTGAAACCAGATCCATTTAAAAGGAATGAAATTTTTTACCTAATCAAATATATTACAACAAGACAAATAAAATCTTGTGTCAAGACTCAAGTCTCAAGTCTAACATTATTCACAAAGTGTTGGACAGTGGACAGTGGACAGTAAATAGTGAATGAGTGAGCAAAGAGTAACTCTTGTGTTTCAAATCTCAAGTCAAGATGACATTGCCACAAAATTTCCTTATCTAAATCTACCTTGTCCAACCAAATTCAAATCTATGTATCACAACATATGCAACGAGCAGGATGTGACTGGATCCAAAACACAAGACCCAAGATCATAAGTGTGCAGAGAAATCCAACGGACTAATATTCATGAATGTATATTATGTACATCCAAGTATATGTTTTACATGTTTGACTTTTACCTTTACCTTTACCATCCGTATACTGACCATTGGCTTTTAACTATTAACTATTAACTACTAAGCCTGTCTTATTTTTTTCTCGTTTTCTTCTTCGCTTTCATCCTCCTTTTAATATTCTCATGCTGAAATTTTGAATTTCAAGTATGGAGAATAGAGAATGGAGAACGGAACATGGAAATTATTATTATCCTTGGAGGAAGAAAGAGTAAAGCACCCATGGGTAATAATTTTTTAAAAACCTCCCATTCAATGTACAATACTTAAAGAGAGACTTTAAATTTCAGGATGAGCATACGGATGAGCACGAGAATGAGAATAAGAGCGAGAAGTATCTATCTGTACTTGAACTGGTGTATTGGTTCATAGCCCATAAACTCACTCACATTCTCCATATCTCCATAATATCTGGTTCCATCCAGATTATTATACATGAGATATTCCAGTGATTCCTGATTACCCGTATTTTTTCATTTCACAGTACACAATATACAATAGATGTGGAGTTTAGAGTGTGGTACATACCATATTTACTATTTACAAGGAAAAGGATAAAGGGAAAAAACACGAACAAATTGCCCATAGGGCAAAGTTTCCTTCAATTTCATGTACACCGTACAATGTACAATGTACAATGTACAAGTAACTTGAATCTTGAATCTTGATTCTTGATTCTTGAATATCATATCATCTCCCATAACAGCAAAAATCCCATGTACTACCATGTACTATGTTGAACTATGATGACTGCGATCCCTTAATTCCAAATCTATTCACGATTTCAAGTTCCCATCCCCATATTTCATTTTTTTCTTACATCCATCCATCCATCTATCTACATTCTACATTCTACATACTAATATTATGTCTATGTATACAATACACAATATCTCACAGAAACTATGTAGACCCCAATCTCCCATCTATACGGATTACGAAAAGGAGAATTTGAAAAAAATACTTGGACTTAAGACCGAGCAAAGGATACTGTATACATATACACAGGTGAAGGAGTACTGAATACTGAATACTGATACTAATATTGATATTGATCATGCAGACACTTTGAGGGTTTTTTAATATTATTAGTAGTAGAACATAGACGATAGTGTTAGCATAAATACAACGAGAGAAGCAAAAAAATGGAGAATATCCTCTTAGAAGTTTTAGATTTTCCATGTTAGACGGGCTTACACGGGCACGATACTGAAAGCTCAATGCTCATCATCATACATCCGCATAATGATGATTATGCCTATGATGTGCATGTAAATACCTTCATGTGAGTTGTCTGATACACACTCGGCACTTGAAAACTTTGGATGCCTGTAGTTTGGTTTTGTAGTAAAAGAGCGAACAATATAGAAATTACGATATGTATCTAGATTCTAGAATATAGGATCTAGCATCTAGAGATATTTACAGTACCAATGGGAGATGTGAGTATTGAAAATTGAGAATATTATGGTTGGCGGTGGTGATTATTACATTATTATTATTATTATTATTATTAGGTATTAGTTATGTTGTGTGGTTGTTAACTTAAGTTTAGTTTAGTTAAGCTAAGCTAAGGGTCCACATTGCATAACACAACACAACACTCCACTCCACAACATCTAACAAAACATCACACAAGAGAATGGAGAACAGACAGAGCACATGCAGTCAGTCCTCAGTCCAAGTTCCGAGTCCGAGTTAAACCCAAATCCCGAGGAAACAATGGAATGGATTCTCTCTCACTCTCTGTCTTCCTCTTTTCTACCTTTTTCTCTGTCTCTCTGTTTCTCCATTTTCCAACACATCTCACATCTATTGCATGGATCACTCTTGGAAAAAATAAGAGAAGAGGAAGAACCAAAGAAAGGAAGAAAGAAAGAACGAAAAAAAAGAAAAGGCCTCTGTCCTCTCTCGCTCTCTCTCGCTGGCTTTTTGAACAACATGAAAATGAACTGGAAAATATACAAAATACAAATACCTCAGTGTATGAAAACTATTGTGTGCAGTTCATAAACTATTATTATTATTATGGCTGTACTACTACTACTACTGTCGTACCTATGAGAGTTCTATGGCTTCACTTTTACAAATACTATGCTTTATTATTATTATGTATTATGGAGTGTATAATATTTTTATACCTTCTTCTTCTGCCTTCTGCTCTCCATTTTCCATTTTCCATTTCTATTGGTATCCACATTTTGTCCGTATGAAGTATGGAAAAAGGTCCTTTTCATATATTTACCGTGTACAATAAAAGTGGATGACGATGAGGATGACGACGATGATGATGATGGTTATTATTATTATTATTAAGTATGTGGGGATGTAAGAAAAAATGGTAGTAGTAATAATAATAATAGTGTAGGTGCTACACCATACACCAGGCCAGACCAAGCCAGTTGAGAAAAGGTGTACGAGTTGTTTTTGTGGTAAATGAGTGTATTACTCATGCTCTTTCGGATACGGAGATGAATGTGTACCACGTCTAATACAATACAGCGGAAGACAAAATGCTCCGTCTTTTCCCTGAATCTTACATTGAACAACATTGGCATTGGTTGCTGAACCAAGGATTTAAAAGAAAGAAAAGGAAGCAAAAGACATGAGTGAAGAAGACCAAAAAAGTACAAGAACTGGTTGGTCTCTATGTTTAATGTTCAATGTTCAATGTGCAGCGTTCAGCTTTCAGCGTTCAGTGTTTAGTGTATTCATATGAATACTGAATACTGAATACTGGCTGTGAATGTGAAAGGTGCCTCCAGCTTTAAGTTTAGCTTGAGCTTTAACTCCAACTTCAACTTCCATTCCAATTCCAATACTAGTACCAGTACCAACTTGAGTTCTCGGCAGCTTCAAGTTGCTCAAGCTCTATACAGTGAGGATGCCGAGTTGCTTCTGCTGCTCCTTTTATTCTTTACCAAGAAGAAAAAGGAATAGTAACAACAACAGCAAAAGCAACAGCAACAACAAGTCCAAAATACAAATATGCGTATACTGGTATGTACAACGTATGTATTATGTATACAGATTATATAAACTAGATATATGTAATGTTACATGCACACAAATTTCTTCCAAATGCATGTGAATTTATGAATGTACATTGAAAGATACGTATATCGTATAACGTATATAGCAAGTCACAGTCACAGCCAGGTGTATCATTATTTAGAGGCCCAAAGAAATATAAAAGGAGAAGAATTAGAAAAAGTAGGAGAAGAAGAAGTAAAAGAGGAGACGAGGAGATAGAGAGAGAATGTTGTCCGTCGGTATGTTCACTCTTGTAGCTGTAGCTCGTACATTGTACATTGTACATCGTACATGCATTCAGGAATTGACTATGTTCAATGTTCAATGTTCGATGTTCGTTTTCCCTATCTATTGCATCGTCCATCCATCCGTCCGCTAGATAGAAGAAGGAGCAAACGAAACAGAGAACCAGAGAACCAGAGAAGAAAGAAAAGGAAAAAGCCAAGTTGATTGTGTGTGAGAATAAAGCAATAGCTTTTTGACTCGTCTAATTTCCAATGGTCCCTTCGTACTCCGTACTAACTTGAAGAGACATTGTATTATGCATAGGAAACGTATGTCTGTACGTCTGTAGTCGATAGACTGTAGACTGTAGCGTATGCATGCGTGCGTATGCAAGTATATTGTGTGGTGTATAGGAATTGCCGTTCTTTTTCAATGGTGTATGTTGTTGAATGTAGAATGAAATGGTTTGGTTTTGGTTTTGGTTTGGTTTGGGGTATGCAGTATGCATATGTATATTACTGACTGAGTAAGTGAGTGAGTGAGTGTGCATACCTACTTGCTTGCTTGCTTACTTGAATCTTTGGCCATTATGTCTGGAGGCTGGTGAGGGGGTCTTTCACACACGTTGGAGCCAACAACATCTCCAATCTCCAATTCTCAAGAAAATAAACCTAGAGGCTACAACTTGATCTCCCTTCCACTCACATATTGTTAGTCACTTTTCAGTTTGAGGGCTACTCTCTGCCTGGTCACATCAATTCATACAACGTTACGTTTCTCTCCTAAACAACTCAACAACGTTCAGCAATTCCTACACTATATACAAAGCATTGTTGTGTATTCTTTATTATTGTTGAGTGCCATCCTCGTCGACTTGGTTTTTTAAATATTCTTATTGATTTTGTTGTAAAACAACTAACAAATAAAGTGTGACCATCAGTTGAGAAAATATCAAATATCAAATATCAAAATTATTTATATATTATACAAAGTGACAGAGTGTGAATGTGAGACTCGAGAATCGAGAGTTGATTATTTATGTGTGGTGACTGACGGAGACTGTCAAAGACGTTTTTACCTATTTATTTATTTATATCATGTGCGTGTTCACACTAGGACGTGATGAACGTTGAACATTGAAAAGTATTGACAGGGACGGAAAACGTATCACATGTCTCTTTACTTTTTGCCATTCTGCACATGTTCCTCTTCATACTAAAGTATACAGTTTACAGTATACAGGATAGAGTGTTGGTGAATTTCAAAACAAATCAAACAGAATAAAATTTGACTCGAGTCCAATAGCAGATGGATGGATCGCTAAATTTTTTATGGATTCGAAAGTGTGAATTTTGTGAATATATCTGATTAAAATTAATTGGATGTGCAATTACGTGTGAAAAATCGGATTGAAATTCAACTTTGATTCTTGATTTTTTCAAGTTGTCCAACTGTTGTAATAATTTTTTGTGTATTGTACCGACTCCCAAAAAAAAAAAAAAACCGTTGCAAGTTGGAAATAATAATTGTGATAAATTCCAACCCGATTCGTGTGTATCAGTTTAAGTGAGGAAATTTGTACTTGTGGTTGAGTTTTAAGTTTGGTTTTGGTTTTGAGAGTGTGTATGTGTTGTGTTTGTGTGGACGTTGCCCAACTCTTTGATTCGATTGCGGTCAAGCCACATTTATAAATTATTGCATTTCAAACCAAACCAAAAAGCTTTTGAGAGGATGAGCGGATGAGGAAGAAAAAAATATACAAAATATCATCTCTCATTTTTCAACATCATCCTCTTCTACGTTCTTCCTACTTTGCAGATAGATAATTTGATGAAATTGAGTTGATTTAACTTGACTTCGGTCTAGAGTCTTGAGACTTGAGACTTGAGTGGAATTAAGTCAAGTTGAGTGGTTAACTTTGATCAAGTCAAGTCAACTCAAGTAGAAAAAATAATATAAACGGTGACTTACCGTAAGAAAAATTCCGTATTGGAACTGTGACATGTACGATAATAAATAAAATAAAAATTGTGAACTTGTTAAAGTGTGTGTCTTCACGGTCTTCTTGTTGGATTTGGATTTGGATTGGTCTCGGATCTCTCTGAGAGCTTAAAATCTGGAAAAAATCTATAAATGTACACACTTTGTCTATTTATATAAAGTAGAGAAGGTCCAGAAAGTTTACTGTGAGAAAATGCATGTGGACGCAACAAGTTTCTTTCCTATACGTGTACAACAAATACAGCTACAACTAGCCGGATCCGGATAGAGGATTGATACCGATATAGATATACATAGGCTTCGTCCTCCTCCTCCTTGTCGACAGATTCCAATCGATTTGTTCTTCTTTTCCATCTTCCTTGTCCTACTCCTTTTTTAGTATCATCTTCATCCACTCCTTTTTTTATCCCTTTACTCACGAATTTAATACAACAGTGGACAGTGAATATAATTTCCTACAAAATTTCTGAATATCTTTAACAAAGAATTTTTAAAGGATCAAAAATCAAAACCTTTTTATATTTAATAGATAAGAAAAAAATTTAAAATAACAGAGGGAGTATAAAAAGGGGAAGGCTGATGAAAATGATTGAAGTATAAAACGATCTAGTGAGACTTTACATTTGATACTTTGTCAAAAGTTGCTGGTAGTGGAATTCCAGTTGATTAACTTGCTCTTGTCTCTCTCTTGTTTTGAGTCAGAAAGGTGACAGACTAGAAAGGAATTTGTCCATGTTACGTTGTGTTGTGTTGTGTAGTCTGTAATCTGTACGGAGGAAGGAAAATGATGTGTGGCCTTTCTGTCTTCATATTTTCGTGTAACATGTACTTGTAGGGAATCATTCATCTCTTGTTTCTCATTTCTATCCAGTTTCTAGTTGTGGGAAACCAAAATTATAATATCTTGTGTACTGCACATAAAAGGGTGTCAAAACGGAATCATAAATAAAATTGTTGAACAATAGACAAAGAAAATAATTTAAATTTTTTTAAAATTCATACAATATTCAGTTCAATTCCAGGTTTCAAGTTAAACAGTGCTTCAACTTTTCGACTCTTTTACATGAATAAAACATAAAGTATGCCTATATTACACAGTCTACAAATTAGATTTACATAATATTCAATAAAAAAAAACTTTACATTTATATAATAATAATCAGCAAGTGGCATTCATCCCAGTTTCATTTATTTATTTATTGAATGTAAGTCTAACATCTATATAGAGGATTGAGAGGAAGGGTACAGGTCAAGTGTCATGTGTTGTGTTACTTGATATGAAGGGTGAGTGTGAGTGTAAAAGTATTCTTGTTATAAAATAAATATAATAATTGGAGTTTGAGTTGGAGTTGGAAAAAATATCCAAAGGTGTTAATGTTAATGAAACTGGGAGCAACTATAGACGACAGGAAGTATGAGCTCCAAATGCTCAAGAGGTGCTTCAATAAACACCTTCAAGTTGGTGTCTCTCATCCTTGCTCAAACGTTGATATTGTGCACGTTGTGCTGCAGTAGTAAAGTCTACAACGTTCATTGGAACACTTCAAATCCTATGTAAGTCACTTTTCATTAACCACTAAACAACGATTTTTCTTTGCTTGCATATTTTTCATAAAAATGTTTCATCCGTCATTTGTCATTTTTGCATAACTTTTCATAACATGCAATAATAATATATTATTATTTTGTCAAGAACGACATAAAATTAAAATTAAAATACAAATTCCTAATTCCTAAGCATTAGCATAAATTCTTGAGCCATTTGTATTCTACATTCCAAATATTTTTGTCATTTGAATATTGAATATTGAATACAACATTTGAGCAAGTTTAAATTTTTCTCAACAAAAAAAAAGAATCTAATATTACGTTTAAAATTATTGTGATTGCAATCGTATTATTTAGTAATAATAATATTATTGTATAATATTATTCGTAGGACAAAATATTAGGATTGACTTTTCATTTCATACGGTACGATTTAAATGTGTGACGGAGAGGAAAAAGAATCAGTGATAAAAAGAAAAGCCATTTGGTTTTTGGTTTTATGAATGTCTTTCAACTCGTACGTGTAATCATATACTTCTCTAAAGCAACAATTCTGTCTGTGTGTTTGTGAGTCCGAAAAGTGGTCGAAAAAAAGGTCGAAG
>JAQGBH010000839.1:0-41403 GCA_034698265.1 Sminthurinus aureus
ACAGATTACAGATTTAATCTGTAATCTGTAATCTAGTAATCTAGATTACATTTAATCAGATTACAATACAACACTGACACATATATATATGAATTATTATATATCTCATAAAAACTATATTGTTAGTTTTAGGATTCTTACACTTTTATTAGTCTCACAAAGTAAATTTATGAAACATGTACCAAATTACTTCTTATAATTAAGGAATGAGTGAACACATTAGGAAATTACGTTGTGACACTTTATAATATTCTGATGATCAATTTTTTTAAATCTTTTGGTTCTTTTTGTTGTTTTCCTCTTCTTATAATATGGAAATTGTGGAATATTTCTCATACTGATGTATACTTAAAAATAAGACTATCTATCTATTTATATATAACTTTTTTATACGACTTTACTGTTTATACTGTGATTATAATACTGTGTATAAATCTCATACACTGTTGATTTTTATTGTCATTTCATTTTCTCCCTTTGTTGTTGTTTTTTGGTAAAAGCATTCATCATACTCATTATACAGTTTATCAAGAATGGTTTTAATATTGGTATAAATTTTGTAAAATTGAAAATGCTATCATCTGTAATGTATTATGTGTAAATTGGCAGTGCTATACTATATTCTTTAAAAAATTTGAAAACCAAAATAAAGAACACAAATGAATCTTGAAATCACAATCTATAACATATGATAATATAATATATACATCTGCAAAAGTTGTTTTTACTTGAGAGCATTTCATGTCAACTACCAAATGTTTATGCCATTGAATTGTAATTTGCTTAAATAATCAATTGATTCATTATGCACGAGTTGTATCATTGCTATCGACTGAAAATATAATGAATTATATTTATTCTTTATATTATATATCATATTGTGAAGTATATTATTATTTTATGTAATTTCACATAAATTCTGTTTCATTCCCTCTACTTATATTATAATAGTTATAGTAAGTTATATGTTATAAAAAATTCCTGGTAGTTAACATATATATATACCCAAAACTATACATGATTTTAACATCTTTTCTGTTATTATTATTGTGTACATAGTATGTGCCACATATATATATATAACATATTATGGTACAATAATAATACAAAGTTTAAAAAGAAAAACAAATCATTTCGTAAAAATAATCATACATATAATATTATTACATAATTAATATTCTTATTCTAATATATAATAATATATATTCAAACAACATACTGAATACATTATGTGCAAAAAATTTCAGTCACTATCAGCCTCAGTATCAAATAAATTAGTACTATTGCTATTTATCACAATTTTCTTGGGTTCGTTTGTCAATGCATCATGATCGTGTAAAGCCGTTCCTTTTGATTCCCAAGTTAAGAGCATGTGCTCTTTAGCCACGGAAAATAGTCGATTATATACTGGGTCATATTTTACATCTCGGATTTGTGATACATGACCTTTTAGAGTTTGAAGAAGTCTATCATTTTCAGTGTCAATAAGGAAAATTTCGTTTGTTCTTGGAACTACAGCAACTGCAGGGTTTGTTTCTATTATGTCCATTCCAGGTGAATTGGGTGTATATAATTTCTTACTTGGTACATGAGATTCTTTTTCACACCTGCCGAAATCCGTATTCCATTTCCTAATGAGACCATCTGATGAATGAGACCATAAATATTGTCCATCTTCACTATAATGTAGATAGGAAATACTTCTTGAATGAGCATATTCTCTATCAGTCTGTCGTCTTTTATTACTTTGTCTAGATATAACTGATGATGGTGGTATAGTTTTTAGTGTTGTATTGTTGACTTTTGATCCTGTTGTTGTTGATGATGATTTTTTGTTTAATATTGCTGCTGCCGCTGCTCTATAATTTGCTTGATTGTTTATTGGCACTACTGTTGTTGTTGATGATGATTCGGGTAGGGTTTTTGTTGTTGGTTTACAAATATATGATCTAACTACTTGCCTAATATTACGTCCATCATATTCAAAAATATAACTATCTCCAGTAGAATGGGTACCAAGTGCTCCCACCGCTAGTGTTGTTGGAGATCTCCGATTCATTGCAAAACTAGTAAATAATTCAGTATTAGGTCCTAATAATAAAGTCTGAACAAAGTGTCCCACTCTCAAGTCATAAATTCGAATTTCAGTTCCCGATAATCCTGTTGATTTTATATTTTATAACATGGACAAAAAAAAACACAGTATGATTTGACATATACACACATACATGTACAGAATCTGAAATTATTCTTATGCTTTAAATAAAATATTCATATCAACTTATATTCTACTAGTAATGTAACGAGTAATGACTAAAAAACATCATTATTTGTAAAAATATACCTGCAACTAAACGATTATTCCATGGATGATGTTTATGTAATCTAAAGGCTTCTCCATATTTACTGTCTATTTTAGTATCAACGGATTCAAATGGATCATCTCCATCGGAATTTGCATCTGAAATATGTAATAATTAAACTCATCAAAATTTAATTTAATATGAAAGGAAATTAACATTGATATTTTACTCTAGCTTTAATCCAAAATTTAAACCAGAATCCAGATAATATTTTATGATTGTTTTATATTATATTACCATAAAATTGAAGAACTCCACGAGAAAGCGTAGAAATCCATCCTGGTTCATTCGGAAACCATTTAACTGCATTTACAATTAATTAATAAGATAAATAAAATGCTTGAATACTTTGAATTTTGAATACTACTTTGAATCGAATCCATTATAATATATACATTTTCTTCGTGTGGTTGACACTGTGTATTTTTAAATCAGAGAGAGTATAATTAATTACTATATTATTAGTATTATAATTGACAAAAGTCTCTATATATAACTACATAACTTACCATCAATCGGACTAGGATAAGGTTTATTCGGATAAGCTTTAAATAGAGTTATTTCTCCAGTGCATGTAGGAGATTTGTTCATTTTAGTTAAGTCATAAAGTACAACTCTGCCTTCTTCTTCTCCTCCCAATAGGTAATTTCCGGTTGAATCAATAGCTATAGAACCTATGGAAGCTTCTAAATCAAAACTTAAAAATAAGTCCATTTGTGATGTTCTTTTGAATGCCATTTCATTCATGAATCTTGTAGGACGTAATTCTCCAGTAAAAAGTTTGTTGTATTGTTTAAGCATGATGATGTGATGATGTCTATAATTCTCCTACATAAGCATATAGTAAAACCAAATACAAAACATGGTACACCATAATTAAAAATTAAAATACTACGTGCTGCATAAAAGATAATGTACTAACAACTAACAATGATTTTATTATTGTGTTTAAATGATATATTGATGAAATATTATGAAATGTTGATAAATGACAAAGAATTTAATAAAAAATAATAATATATTATGAGAAACTTACCTCGTGTAAATATTTAGAAGTAGTTGTTGTTCTGAGTAATAATATTATGCGTACACAATAACCACTAATCCTGAACTTCTATAGCTATTCGACTATTTAATACTATGTAAGATTATCTTTCAACTAATTGCTAAAATTAAAGCTGTCGTATTTTATGAATTGCACAATATATACTAGCAAAAACATAATGGTCAACAAAATACTGGAGAGTAACTCATGTTTTTTTCTCCTTAACGTGACACCCAATACAAAAGGCTACACTGTTTTTTGCTTTAAAGTAGTAAAAATAAACTGTAGTGTGAATTATTTATTATGTACACAAGGATTTATGGTTATTCGTACAAACTAATGACAATAAATACAGCTAAATATAATGGTATTAGCCGACTGCACACATTAAATGTTTATTTGCGAACTTTTGAGCTGCGAGCCTTCAGGCAAAAATATACGTTCTAAGTTCTAAGTTCTTTTGTGTACTTTTATGCACATACATGCTTTATACAGTGCAGAATGCTAAAGTATGTATTTACATACTTGAAAATGGGTCCATTTAATCCTATACCTATTTAAATGAATAAGCCAAAACATATTAAAGTACCAGTTTAATTGGGTTGAAAATAAACCATTTAAACATTGAAATGGTTATCTAAATATTCCGATAAATTTGAATAAAATATAAAGCACCAAACGAATAAGTAAATAGAAAATGAACTACAGAGAGAAATGGAAAAAAAACTGGTGGTGAAAGCAGGGAAAGTTTTTTACAATACTAAGACTTTAAAATAGTTGCAATCTTTTTAGTTTAGGTATTTAACCAGCTGCAGCATGGAATTTTTTGATTTTTATGCATAAATCCACTGTATACGATATGTATTTTGTATACAAACCACCATAAACTTCGTAATAATTAGGCTTCACTCGAAAACGAATACTTCTGTGTTGTACATTGTACACATAAATATGCAACTTATTTGTGCAGACGATATATATAGGAAAAATGCGAGCAAAAAACATAAAAATCCTGCAAAAGTAAAAAGCATAGGCATGTAGTACTGTATACTTGATTGACAATAATTAACCATCTGTTGTTTGTTGTTGAACATCCATTTTACGAACATTATTGTAGAACGCACAGGAAATCTCCGTTTTAATTAGGATTCATTCCAAATTCCAATGAAATCAGTATACATAATATATTATACACAAGATGCGGGGCAATGAGATAGTCTCCTCTATGTACCTGTAACTTATAAAAAAGGCTAACATTACATTATAAATTATAAACCTCTGACCCTAAAAGGCATATATTATGATGGCATAAAAAACTGATGTGTGTGTTGTGTGTTGTGTGTCACACATTTTCATTTTTCATTTCTACTGTTTAGTTGCCATGTGATGCATACTCTGTTCACTGTTTCACTGCTGATTTCTGATGTGGAATGTGGAATTGAAAATGGAAAGTGAAGTGTGGACATTGGACATGTGTGTATATAACACATAACACATGCACGCATAAACAAATCAAGATGTTTTTATAATAATTGATAATTCTATTTTCGATTAGAAATTAGAAATTAGAAATAAAAATGAAGATCTATCAAGATCGGCGGTCGAAGACATCTTTGGCCATCATTGGCCAGCATTTGCATGTCATTCATATAATTTGTCATTATATCAAAATTTAATTGTCTATTAATTATTCGTAATTCGTATATAATGATTAATTTTTATAAAAATTCTTTGTGGTATGTAATATGTTGTGATGCATGCGGGAATTTTACAAAGTAAAAGTTTGAGTAGACTTCGGACGATGGGTGGACAGAGTCCTTCACCACCACAGACAAGAAATGAGCGCAAGATTGACTCAAGGAGTTTAAAAAGTCAAATGTTTGCAACAAATCCTGAGAAAAAAACAAGCATCATTTCATCCAATTCCGTATTGGCTCATGGAAGAAATGGACAAAGATCTTTCAATAGTCTTACAAAAATCCTTCCACGTATGCGTATGTACATAATATGTACTACATATTTTGATTTTACTTGAATACAACTTTCCATTTTTAGTTTTGCATAATATATTTATTCCAACAAACTGACTGCTTATTTAATCAAATTTAGGGCATAATGGAAGTATTTCTTCCAGTAATTCTACTACAAAGAAGAAAAAATCACAACCAAAACCATATGAGCCTATTCGTCTCCCAGAGGATATTTTGACAATACAAGCTCACAGCGCTTCAACTCCCGTCACAGAGCTGCCGTATTTATTAATTGCAGCTCATATCGGAGCATTGCCATCAGCTCGACAATTTTATCCCGTCACTTCTTCCACACATACTCCCCTTACCGTCTTTCGAGACATGTTTGTGGTATGTCTATAAAATGCATCTATATACTTGAATAATTTAATGTTTTTTCGGCAAAACACAGACTCATTTTATACTTTTTACTTTTTAATTACATGCTAATAGTAAAAAAGCTACACTTAATTCTTAATTTCAGATGACAGTTGATGTGCGTGGATATAAGCCAAGTTCTGTTCGATTGTCTACTGAAGGTCATTTAATTATTATTGAATGTCTTCAGTCTGAAGTGCCACAAGTTATTTGTACTCAAACGGGAACGATTGATGCTCATGAAAAATATGTTATGGATCCAACACCTAAACTTACTCAGATGCCAGTACATACATCATTCAATTATGTTCAACATCGAATCAAACTTCCTGAGGATTTTTCGGAAGAGGGATTAAAAGGTGAAAGGATTACACTCATAAACATATTTAACCTTGTACATAAATCATGAAATATTTCAAATTTTAAAACAAACTGGTTGAAATTTTAGTTGGAGTTGATGATGTTTCGGGACATGTGGTCATCACTGGAAGATTAGTTCATAATCAAAAGTCCACATTCCCTGAACCATGGAATAAGAACAAAGTGGTGAAAAAAAGTCGGATAGGTCCCATTGTGAATACATCTAGTTTAAATTTAAGCAGAGAAGACGCTCGAAAGCTTGCTGCATGGCAAGCGGTTCAAGGGAAAGTACGGGATAAAAGTACAGAGCTCGTCAATACGAGTCTTTTACAGGTACTCATTTTATGGTTATATTGTATATACATGATTATGTCCAATGTTATAGGGTATGCATATCAGTGTACAATGTATATAGATAATAAATAATATTATAGTGTTTTAAACTTTAAGTAAAATTTAAATAAAACTATTTTTTGTACAGTATGGTCGTAAACACTGGTTAGAAAAAGAAGGGGCAAAACTTCGCATGATCCAACACAAAGCTCTCAAAAACAATATAAAGAAACTAACTGAACTGAAAAAAGGAACTCCTTCAAATCTCCCCTCAAATATAGACCTAAAGACACCGGCTAGTCAAAGACAACTAAATTTGATGAGTAAGGCATCAAGCCGAGATCGATTTGACCAAAATCAACAACAATCACAAAAACAACAACAACAACAGAATCGAGAAAGAGAAGGAACTTCCAGTAGAAACAGGACAGAACCAACACTTGAATATTTTTCTGAAAGTCGATCTCATTTCCCTTCATCAGCATCCGACCATCAAATGTTTGCTCCCACTCCATCAACTTCTCCAACTCCAAACACCTCCAACCCAAATCCAAATAATTTTATGGATGGAAATAAAACACCAAAGAGTAGGGAAAGTCATATGAATACAAAAGTCTCATTTCAGGCTGATACTAAAAATACTAGTTTAGTTCGGAAAAAATCTAAAGCAGACTCACAAAAGAAAGGAAAAAAGAAGACTAAGAGTGGTAATGACAGTACAGTTCCATTGTCAGGAGTTGGAGGGAAAAAGAGAGAAAGGGGAAATAAAACACCTAGATTAGAATCAGGTCCATATCAAAATCATCATCATGATCTTCAAACTTCATCTCCTTCAGATGAAATTCCAGACTATATAAAAGAAGAAGTGAAAAATAATATCAACTTTACAAATTATGGTCACAATAATACCACGGGTAGAATGAGACAAGATGAATTTCAGGGAAGTAATACAATATCTGGAATTGATGGAAATAATGATTCATCCTTTAGTCAAAATCACACTTCTTCCAGAAAACCGGGTGGGATGTCAGGTACATACATACAACATGTTGTATCATAATTTATACTTTATAAATACAGAATTCATCTTTCACTATACAAATTCAACTTAATTATACCGTATAATATGTATGACTTATGACTTTTATCTTCATTAAATATGAAATGAAACAGAATCACCAACTCCTCCGCACAACGTCCATGAAAACGAAAATGCAATATTAAGTAACAGAGGCTCAAATACTTATATACCTGAAAACCCTGTAAATGACGAGAGTTTAGATGAAGATGTCTTAAAGGATCTGGATAGACAACCAGGGCATCAACAACTGAATGACATGGAGGATACTGATGATATTGTCGGTGAACAAGACAGAAAAATGTGGCTCAACCTTCTCAGTGCAGCATCTCAAAGGGCAGCAAAAAGAGCAAGAGTAAAAAGTCCAGAAAAATCTTGAATCATTACATGGAACCAAATTATATAAAATATAAAAATTAAAGGCTTCATAAACTAAATTCCAATATTTTTACAAAGAAAACGAGGAGACTTTCTCATATTTTTATATAGTGTACATAAAAAAACACACATTGCCGTACTTTTTCCGTATGACTGAAAATTCTTTGTGTATTCAAGTTTCCCTTGAAAAGTGCGAATCTGCAAATAAAAAAAATCCCCACACTCCGGTGGTTTCATCGTCAACTCAGTCGTTGTTTTGTTTTTTTCCTCATTTATTATTATAGTTAATTTGTGATTAAAATGTGTACCTTGTACTAATAGAACATACCAACTATATAGCTACTAATTAACTGCATCATATCATGTAGTGACAGTTTTTGAAAGAGCGGATTGTAAACTGTAACTGTGTGTGTAAGAACCGGTGTGTTTTTGTATCGCTGGTTTTTTTTAATTGTTTAGGGGGCCCCGAAGAGAAAATTCGGGGACGTTAAACTTCAAAGACTAGATTGAATTTGTGTATGTGTATAAATCTATTAAAATGTCATTTTTTAATATTGATGTTCATACCGAAATTTTTACACCACAAGGTATACTTAAGTTTTTTAACAACTGATTGATGAAATAATTGTCTTTAAATATTATTATATTATTATTGATGTCAGTTTTCAAATGGTGTGATAATATTATGCGTGTTGAGATTTGAGATCAAACACTTACTACTACAAACTATAGACTAAAATGTTCTATTTCTTATTTATTTGTAGAATATCCTGTTGAAATACTAGAGGCAGCTAAGAGTCATGATGTCGTTTGTTGTTGTTTACCTTCTGCATCCAAGCAGTTTTTGGCTTTCATGCTCTTTAAAGAATTTTATCATAGGTAGTAGATATAATAAATACTTTGCATAAAATTAGATTAATTTCAATTATCAACGTAGATGGATATAATAAAGCATTCTATACGATGTGTCTTTTTTAGATCAAATGGTGTATCCGTTTTCATCCAAGAAGATGTAGTTTATGATGCTCAAGCTGCTGATTCAAATTCAGCGAATATTATACTATCAAATAAAATTTTAGGGATCAAACAAGAAGAAAATGAAAGTGAAAATAAATTTAAAGTGTGTGAGAAAGAGGAAGAGGAACGTGAAGACGGAGAAAAAGAAGAAGAAGAAGGGATAAAAGTGAGACAATGTAGTCTTCCATTTGAAAGTCTATCAAATATTCACACAATAAAACTTCGTTCCGATTCCTTTAATCCTGATGACATTTATAAGGAAATAACAAAATCCTCGGTTATCATCTGTTCAAAAAAGTCCTTTCTTAAATTGATAAAAGGCATACCATCAGGTTTGCTAGATGATCTTGCTCTCATTGTTGTAGATAATGTACATGAAGCTCTCAAATCTCCAACTTCACACAAAGAAGTCAAAGAAATTTTGGGCTGGATAAGGTTAGCTATTATTATTATTACTAGCTACTAGTATTAGTTATATTACATCTGGCGTTACATCCGTTCAATTGAAAACTAAAATTTAGAAATTTAGAAAAACTAAACATGATGAATAAAATGAAAACTGTTTATACTTTCAAATTATGTATTATAGACGGAATAATCTTGTCAAACAAGGGAAGAATATGAAAAATACTCAATCTAAAACAAGAGTTATTTGTTTGACAATCTCTCTACTTCAATATTATGGCAATGAATCAGATCGATTTTGGAGAATGGAAAGAACATTTAAAAATTTAGAAAATCTTTGTGGTGCACAGGCCGATACATCTAGTAATGTCACTGCCTTGTTAAGGTAAAATATATTTTCCAAAAATATTTTTTTTATATCAAAGTTCTAAAATACTCCGATATGCTTACGATATTCCATTGATCACATTGGTAAATTGTAATAATTTGCATTTTTTGTTTTCATATTATGATTTATCTATAGGTATTCAGTTATTCCAACAGAACGAATCATTCCATATGGATCAAACATGCAAAGTTCAGAGGGTGAACACCTTTCCCTTCAAATAAAAACCCGATTACAAAATTTAAGGCGATTCATAACTGATCATACTTACGATCCAATTGCATTATATGGTTATGGAGGTTCAGATTCAGAAGAGAAAATTAAAGAACCAGTTGTTGATGAGGATGAAGACGATGAAGTAGACTCATTAGCAGAGGAATTGAAAAAAATCCCTAATCCTAAAGATGAACCATTAAGAATGATTAGACAATTAGAATCTATTTTAGATGAATTCGGTCCTTGGTGTGCTGATAGAGCTTTGATGTTGCTTACACGTGATGTGGAAGAACTGAGGGTAATAATAATCATTATTAATACATACATACATACAAAATATTGTCATATTATTATTGTACAAAAAAAAGTAAATGTCGTCTTGTAAGGATGCATATGAAATTATGTATATTAAGTATATATTATGTACAAAATTATTTTACACTTATAACTATTTTTGATTGGTAACTTTTGTAGGTCCATACTCCATATGAACGACATTATCTTTTACTTGGTTTACTTTTTACACAATTGATAAGTATTCATGTGATGTGTCAAGAGACTTTTTCTAAATGTGGAATGTTCAAAGCAATGGAGACTTTTTGTACACCAAAGCTACAAGCTCTCATAGGAATTTTACGTCGATTTGATTTAAGCCAACCTTTGGAGATACGAAGAAAACCTATTGAACATTTAACTCGAGAAGATAGTACTAATACGGAAGATGGTCAACAAAAACAAAATGTCAATAATACGGAGAAAACTAGTGGTAAATCTCATAGGAAGAAAAAATATGGAAAAGATGGTGATAAAGGAAAATCCAAAAAACATCACAAATCCAAAGTCAAATTTACAGAAGATAAAGAGGATACAAATGAAGTTAATAATAGTGTTAATTGTACTACCCCTCTTCCTGGAGAAGAAGAAGAAGGACAAGAAGAAAATAAAGAAAAATCTCAAGTAATAATTGAAGATTTTGAAAATCAACTTAATTCAATGAATGAAACAGAAAAAGTTCCTAATGACAAAATTATAGAAGAAGAAGTAAAAACAGAAATGAAGGGTGATATTTCACCGACAGATGATTCATCTAAAGTTATGATTGTAAATGAAGAACAAGATCTAGCTAAAAGTACTCTAGAAGAAATTCCAGTGTATAATAAGACAAAAGGAGAAGTAAATGAAAATAATTCTGTGGATGACATTTCAGTTTCTAATAAGACAAAAGAAGAAGTAAATGAAAATAATTCTGTAGATGACATTTCAGTTTCTAATAAGACACAAGAAGAAAATGAAAATAATTCTATTCGAACAAGTGTAACATCTCCTTCTCCTACAAATATCATTGCCCCTACTACTACTACTTCCAATACAACTAATACCGTTTCAACAGTGAAGAAACATAAAAATTTCCCAAAAAGAACTAGATATTCAAATAAAATTGATGAAAATGCACTTTGTGGATTACTTCTCACTGAAACTCGACTGGATGCTAAAATTTTGTAAGTAACTTTTTAATTATGCACAAAATATGCCATGATTTTGTCAATATTTGGATGTCCACAACAGTTTCTTGTTTAATAATTCCTACTGTGGTGACTTTCTATAATTTTTATGTCTTTTTTTATCTTTGCTTTTTTACTCGTAGGTATCATTTTATAAAATCATTGGCAGAAGCAGATCCAAAACTACAGGGTTTAGTTCCTGAGATTGCTCTTCCTTTTAGTAATATTTATGGAGAAGATTCTGATGAGGCAGAACGAGAATATAAGAGGCGAGAAAATTCTTTAAGGAAATTTCGTTATCGAGAAGCAAATCTTTTAATTGGAACAACTCTACTTGAAGAAGGAATAGAATTACCTAAAGCAAATTTAGTCATTCGATTTGATGAACCAAAATCATTCCGATCATACTTATTTTCAAAGGTATAATAATATGTTTTACAAAAGGTTTATTTTATTGCATTTTTTGTATTATGATTTATGATGATATTATAGAGTTATAGAAATGTTGTAGAAATTGTACAATACAAAATAAAAATATTTATTATAACTTATAATAATAACGTTCTTTTTTATTCTCGTGTCTTCTAGGGAAGAGCCCAAGCGTTTGACGGCGAATATTATGTATTTTCTACAACATTACAGTTAAATTCATGTCTCAGACATTTAGCTACTTTTAAACTAGTCGAAGAAATGCTTTTAAGTCACAGTATAATTCCAAAACCCATCACAGCTCGTTTTTCAAATGAAAAAGAAATTGAATGGGATAATTTATTCCCTCGTTTTAAATCTGCTTCACTCTCAAATGCAATTTCTATTGTTAATCGTTATTGTGCTCGACTTCCAAGTGACACCTTCACTCGTCTCACTCCAATTTGGTCGATGGACATTACAGATCCAGCTGATGATCAAGATGATGAAAAGAATGATTCAGAATCTGAAAGAAGGTTTGCATGTACACTTCGTCTACCTATCAATTCACCAGTTAAATGGCCAGTTACCGGTGTTCCAATGTCATCAGAAGTTCTTGCTAAAAGAGCTGTAGCATTACAAACTGTTGTTGTTTTACATAATAATGGAGAACTTGATGATTCATTGATGCCTGTTGGAAAAGAGGGAGTGAGTCAAGAACCAGATTTATGTACGGGAGATGAAGCTATAGAAGAAGAATATGGGGAATTCAGGTTAATGTTTATGAAATTTCCAAACAAATACTTTTATATATAGTATTCCAAATGAATGAAGATATGCACTATATGTGTATTCCTAGATGATGTATTATGTAGTTTATAAACATGTATGCTTATATAATTTTTTTTGTTCATCATTTTTTAGACCGGGTAGTACAAAAAGAAGGCAGTATTATGATAAACAATTAGCACCTGAATTAGCGAGTTGTCTTCCTCAAGTTGGCCAACCTGTCTATTTATACTGGCTACACATGACTTTAACCTGCCCTTTGCCCGAAGAACAAAACACAAGAGGAAGAAGACTTCATCCACCAGAATTAGCACTTCAAAGTTTTGGTATCTTATCATCTAAAGAAATGCCACCAGTACCTCCATTTCCAATTTATACCAGATGTGGAGAAGTTCAAATAAAATTGGTACTATAAATTATAAATTATATTATGTTATACATTATGCAGTTTATAAATAATTTGAATGATGAAAAAGCATAGTATATTAGTATATTAGTCGTAATATGATTTGTTCAGTATTTCATAATAATTCTTATCTTTTATTTCTTTATCAAAGGCTCGAGTTGGGGAATCATTTGTTTTGACCGAAGATAAATTAGAAAAAATATCTGCATTTCATCACTATACATTTACATCCGTACTACGACTGGACAAGTATTTGACATTATTTGATCCAGAATCAGCTGGAAATTCCTATTATGTAGTAGCTTTGAGAGCTATGGGAAGAGAAAAGGAAGAAGGCATGGAGGAGAATGGATACTTGGTCAATACTTCACCGATTGAAGACGTTGAAATTGATTGGGAATTTATGGATCTCATTAATGGGGCAAAGGATAAACCTCAACCGACCCTCCGTAGTAATGAAGAAAGAAAACAATTTGAATTTTCCAAAGAATTATATGAAGATGCTGTCGTAATGCCGTGGTATAGAAATAATGATCAACCTCAGTATTTCTATGTAGCTGAAATCTGTGAGAATCTCACTCCTCAGTCACAATTTCCAGGTAAAAATAAAATATAATATTCATGTGTCAAAAATAAAATAAAACAATGATAATCTTGTTCTTTTACATTTTACATAGGTATGTACTATGTATTCTATGCATTGGAGGATACATATTGAATTATTTATTTCTCTTCTTGTAATAGGTTGTGAATTCAAAACATTTGAAGAGTATTATCAACGGAAATATCAAATTGATATTCAAAATCCAAAACAACCTCTCCTTGATGTTGATCATACCTCAGCAAGGTTAAACTTTTTGACTCCTCGATATGTCAATAGAAAAGGAATGGCACTTCCCACGAGTAGTGAAACTACAAAAAAAGCCAAAAGAGAAAATTTAGAACAGAAGCAAATATTGGTACGTATTTTATTATACTTTGTTTTTATTTTCCTGTTATATGATTTATTCTCTAAAAAAAGTCGTTTTTATAACATTATGCATTATGTACTCGTATTTCAAAATGAACTCAATGAATCAGAAAGGAAAATGTAAATTGTTTTTGATTTTATTTCTCCTCTTAGGTGCCCGAACTTTGTGCAATTCATCCATTTAGTGGCTCTTTATGGCGACAGGCTGTTTCACTTCCTTGTATTTTATATAGAATCAGCTCTCTTTTGCTGGCCAATAATATTCGAGTATTAGTTGCTTCCCAAATCAAGGGTCTCGGAAGAACGTGTCTTCCCAATCTATTTCATTGGGAGCCTCTAAGTTTTGGTTGGACTTTGAGTGATGTTATAGGATTTAAACCATCAAAATTACCTGGGGAAATAACACCAGAGGAAGAAAAAAAAGCTTCAAAGCAAAATATAAGTGAAACCACTACTACTGCTACTCCTTCTGCTCCAAATGACTCTGCAAAGGAAGAAAAAATTGCAACGGAAAAGAGTGATATTGAAGAAAAAGACAAAGATAAGCCGGAGCCTGAAAAAGAAAATAATCAAAAAACAGAATCAGAAAATGCAAAGCAAAAAGAAAATGAAGAACAGAAGGTAGAAAACGATAAAGAAACAGAGAAGGGAAAAGAAAAAGAAGCAGAAACAGAAAAGGGAAAAGAGGAAGAGAAAGAATTGAGTGGGTTTGAAAAGGCAGCTAAAGAACCTCTAGGTCCTGGTGTGACATTAGCTGAATCCATTCTATTAAATGAAAAATTAGGAGGGTAAGTCAACAGTAATGATTGATTTGTAACGACTTTTTTTTGCATCAGATACAAAAATATATTTACAGTAAAACAATCTAATTAATTATTTTGAAATCATCTTTTTAATGTTTTGAATTACAGGAAATCTGTAAATGAAATACTATCTGAGGAAATGAAGAAATGTCGTCAACCTCAATTAGAAATTGGAACATGGACTAATGAAATGGCACAGGATCCAGACTCACCTGATGAGTTTGACTTTAATGAAGACGAAGATGAGCTAATGGATCCAAATGTAGCACTTCCTTCAAATTTAATGATGATTGACAAAAACTGGACTTGGGGTGGTCGATCACGCCTGTAAGCATTTTCTTTTATCATTGATATTACTAGCTTATTCATGGATTATGGTATAGACAAATTGACGGTGGCTTTCCTAACAAATGTTTCCTCTTTTTTTCGTTACCAATTTTTTTTAATATAATATATAGATTTAATCATCGTGTACATCGAGCACTCTATGGAAGTCCAACACATTGGGGAGAAGTTTGGGATCATGTTAGAATAAAACATAAGTAGTACTATAATAATATTGTAATATGTTAGCAAAATATCTATCTGTAAATGTAAATAGTAAAAATACTAATTGCTTCGTTTTGATTTTAGGAGGCATTTGCTGCAGCTGAGGATTTTGATGAACCAAATATTCCTGATCATGACAATGAATCTGTAATGTCTGATATGAGTGGTTCAACCGAGTCTTTCCTGGATGAGGATAATAATTTAAAGGTTCAATTCATCAATGCTCATACAGCAGAAACACTTGACAAGAGAAAATTGGATTCATCCTTTGATCATCGTCTAGAAGATGAAATGCTTTTATCTGAAGACATGTGGTGGAATATGGATGGAGACGAGGATCTAAATAGTGTCAATCCTGGAAACTACAAAAATCCCCAGCAAGATAATTATAATTCAAACTATCTTACAAGTTTAGATAGAGAAGAAGTTCTCAAGTCGAATTTCCAAACTCGTGTAGATGAAAAAGTTACCGATATGCATGACATTGTGTGCTGGGATATTTTAAAGGTAAATTCTTACTACTAATATCAAACAAAGTAATATTTTACTAAAAGTATACACAGCCAATAAATATTATTTGTAACCATAATACATAATAGTAATATGTCTTATGTCTTGTAGAAATTTTAATCAATCTTCATTGTTATAATATTTCATTTATTTGTAATAAATAGGTTCAACCGCGAAGTCATTCAAAACAACAGACAAATACAGAGTCTACCGTGGCACCTAATCCTCACTATGAAACTTTATTTAAAGTTTTAACTCCACTCCATCCACCTCAAATTTACCCCGAATCTGAAACATATCGAAAAATATATAGTAATAAAAATGTGGATAGTGTAGAAATTGTAGAGAAAAAGAACATGGACAGTAATGGAATTGACGGCAATTTTAGTTTTGATTACCAACCATCATTAGAAAATCATATTGGTCCAAGTCCCTGTCAAATTCTTCAAGCTCTCACAATGTCTAATGCAAATGATGGAGTTAATTTAGAACGACTTGAAACAATTGGAGACTCCTTTCTAAAATATGCGATTACTTCATATCTATTTTGTACTTTTGAAAATATTCATGAAGGCAAGTTGAGTCATCTGAGATCAAAACAGGCAAGTTGTACAAATTATACTTTTAATTTACAACTCTACAATAATAATAATATTTAAAATGACATGAAATCATGAAACAAATGAATAATAAAATGCATAACTGATTTTTTTGTTCATTATAAATTTTAGGTTAGTAATGTACATTTATATCGATTGGGAAGAAAAAGAGGACTTGGAAGTGTAATGGTTTCTGCAAAATTTGAACCTCATGATAATTGGCTCCCACCGGGTTATCATATTCCCAAAGATGTGGATAAAGCTCTGTTACAGTCTAAACTACCTCGAAAACAATTATCACAGGTACTGATTAAACCTATATAACGGAATTCATTATATTGTCTTCAGTACATATAAAAGGGGTCATTTATGAGTCCTTTTAACTCATTTGTTGAATCATACTCAAATGGGTTTTTTTGTTACAAATTTATGTAGGCAAAGGCTCTAAAAAGCACGCCACAAACTCAAATTGAAGCAGCTCTGAAAGCAAGTTCTATTAAATTGGATCCAGAATTTATTCCATATAATTTAGTTACACAACAATCCATTCCAGACAAATCCATTGCAGATTGTGTAGAAGCACTCATTGGAGCATATTTAACGTCCACGGGACCATTTGGAGCTCTATTATTCATGTCTTGGCTTGGAATGAGAGTGTTACCAAGTAATACATGTTTGAAAATAAAATTATTTTGTTTCCTTTGATGTGTATAAAATAAAACTTGATTTGTGAGATAAATATTATTACCAAACATAATAATTTTTTTATTTCTATTATTTTTAGGTCGAGAAATTTCAAAAACTGAACTACAAACTATGCAAAATAATGGAGAAAAATGTAGTGATAACCATAGTGGATTATTTTATATGGAACTTCCGAGTATACCTGACACTGTTATTCTATTTGATGAATTGAAACCTCCAAAATCTCCTCTTCTTCGTTACAATAGATATTGTGAACAAGAATTAGCTATTCTACTCAAGGTGACTTATTAAATTATTAACTTGTAACTTGTAGTATAAAAATTAATTATTCGTATTTTTTTGTATTACATGTTATGCGTTAAATTAAAATCGTTTAGTTATATGTTTACATTTTATTGTTTGTTTATAATTTAAAGGGTTACGAAGAATTTGAGAACTCTATTGGCTACGTATTTCGAGACAAGAGTTATCTTTTACAATCCTTTACACACGCTTCCTATTCTTCAAATACTTTAACTGATTGTTACCAGAGGCTTGAGTTTCTTGGTGATGCCATTCTAGATTACCTCATCACAAGACATTTGTATGAAGATCCAAGGCAGCATTCTCCTGGCTCGTTGACTGATCTCCGTTCTGCTCTAGTAAATAACACCATATTTGCATCCCTTGCGGTTAAAAATAATTTTCACAAATACTTTAGACATTGTTCTCCTGGATTGTCTGAAGTATTACAAAAATTTGTATCTTTCCAAGAACATCATGGACATACATTGACTCAAGACGTAAGAACCAAAATACAAATATTATTTGATAATGCATATAATACATCAGATAAATGTTTTGTATGTCTCAAATACAATTTTATTTACATGAGTCATTAAAAAAACTACTGTTGATTTTTTTCAGTATTATCTTATGGACGAGGAGGAATGTGAAGAAGCTGAAGATATTGAAGTTCCAAAAGCACTCGGAGATGTTTTTGAATCAGTTGCAGGTATTGGTTATTTCTTATTTCCTTTCTCGTTATGTAAATTACAAATGTTTAACGAGTTCGAGTGAAATTCTGTACAACTCACTAATTTACAATAAATTACTTGTATTTAAAATATTTCTAGGTGCCATTTTCCTGGATTCTGGTATGTCACTAGATGCTGTATGGAGAGTTTATTATAGAATAATGAAAGATGAAATCGGTTAGTACATGATAATTATTATTAGTTTTTAAAATAGTCAATACTACCAATATACAATAATATGAAATTCTAATTCCATTCATGTATGCACAAAATAATATCCATTTTATGTATTTTGATTTTGTATGTAATCATTATTTCCTTTTCATAACATTACAGAACAATTTAGTCAAAATGTTCCAAAATCTCCGATTCGAGAACTCTTAGAATTGGAGCCTGAAACTGCTAAATTTGGTAAGCCAGAAAAATTATGGGATGGAAGGAGAGTGCGTGTGAGTGTTGAGATTATTGAAGTTGGAATTTTCCGAGGAATTGGAAGAAATTATAGAATCGCCAAATGTACTGCTGCTAAATGTGCTCTACGTCACTTAAGAAAAAGAAAACACTAAAAATATAATATAATATTAACCATTACATCATTAATTGATGATACTATTATATGATATTGCTATATTCTCTATTTGTACTTTATACTCTTGTACTATTCAATTTTGAAGCATTTAATTATGACTATTTGAACATTTTGTTTGTTCAAAACTGCCAATATGAACTCTGTTTTTCATCAAGTATCAAAATAACAGTATTTTGATATTATTAATTATTACTATTATTAATATTGATAATGACGAACAAATAAAGATACAGCATTTTTGTATGTATGTACCACTTTTTAAAATAAAATATCAAAATATATAATGTTCCGTCTTTTTATTTTATCTTCTGTAACATATTATTCAATGTGAATTGAGAACAGAATTATATAGTACACAACCGTATTATTCGTAGAAAAAAGTACAAAAAATATAAACAAAAAAAACAGCAGTAGTTAGATTAAATATTCTCGATGTGAATTTCACTAATATCATTATTGTTGATCGTGGGAGTAGAAGTATCATTAGTTTCATTCTCAATATTGTCAATAGCACTTTCAATATTCTCAATTGTAGTCTCCATTTGATTATTATCGTTACTATTTTCATGTTCCTTCAACTCTTCATTCGTCTCATTTATAATTTCATTTGTTGTTGTATCTTGGCCAAAAGCATATCTAAAATTTTGTAGTCTTTGCATTCCAAAACGACAAGGCTGGCCTTCCTTGAAACAAATTATTTCATTATCTTCACTTCCGTCCAAAGCATTCGTAAGACCAACACTTTTGAAAGACTGAAATATCATTTCATTCGGAAGGGATTCCCAAGCATTTAAAACCCATGTAGTCACGAGCTCTACGTGAAAAGAATTGGAAGTCATGAATTTAGTTCAATATATTACGAAAAAAGGAAAAATATATAAAACTAATTAGATGTATAATGATGATGGAATGAAACATATATTATGTATTATGTATTAAGGACTTACTAACTGATGGAGATTTCAAAATTTGTTCTGGTGTATAGTCTTTATTCTCTCCTTCTTCTTCTACCATCCATGCATCAAAATATTCAATAACTTTTTCTTTGAATGGTTTACTCCAATATAAATTTGAAGCTTGAATGTATTTGGAGCAGCCTCCAGGAATCAGTGCAACAAGAGTATTCTGTTCATCCAAAACATCCTGCACCTCTGAACTCACATGACATTGATAACTATCCCAGACGATGAGTTTTTTATCACAAGTATCATCAAAGGAATTCTCGGCACATATTTCTCGTATCCAGGTTGCTGTAAGTTCTGTATTCATCCAACCATCTGGACTAGAAGTTATCATTACTTGATCGGAAGGTAAATTATTATCTAAAGTATTTATGCTTTGGAGGTCGGATATTCTATGACCACCATCTTTAAACACAATGAATGGTTTTAGTTTATTTCCATCCCCAGAAGCAGCTAATACAATAGTAATTTGGTTGGTATTTTCCACAAGTTCATCTTCACTAGTTGTTGTAACATTTGAACTTATTATACTACTATTATCTTCTTCTCCAAGATGTTGACTAATATCATTACTTCGATTTGGTAAATTGATAGGCATATCAAAAGACACACTCACTTCATCCATTGCAATTATATTACTATTTTCAATCGAGTATTTTTGACGCACTTGTGACACATGTATAACAAAGGATAAGAGTTTTCCACATAAATCATTGGATGATTTATGACTTTCAGAAAATCCATTTCTTTGCATAAATTTCTCATACCAACCTTTACTTGCACGAAAGGTTTGTCTACTAACATTTTCAAGGGAAGCAAAAACTTCTTTGGCCTTCTGACAAATCTCACTTTGTGATAACTCTACACCTATTGGTTTCAAACAAACATAACATAAAATCAATTAATGACAAGTACTCTTTCAAATTGTTCACTTATTTCTTATTTCTATTAAGTAAACCTTTTCAATTTAAATGATTTAGACAAACCTTGACGTTTTCTATCCATAATCCATTTGTATAACTCCATCTCCATTTCACTGCTGACCTAAAATTTTGAAAAATGTATCCATATAATCACAACCTTGACTGACAATATTATAGCAATTACACATAAATGTAATGCCTGAAACAATAAATATAAACTTACAATTTTACTACCACCTCCTCCAAGTCTATTTCTCTCCGATCCACTCCCATCTCTAATCAAGCACTCTGAAAATAAAATAGCCGTTCATAATTATCATTAGAAATTTCATGACAGGAACAATTTTCTTAATGGCAATCATACTTGTTATCTTCCTACATAATGTTAATGTGTACATTATTTGTAATTACTATTTACCTAGTTGACTTTTCTGCTTCCTCCATTCTCTGATTTGTTTAGGGTCGACACCGTATTTCCTACCTGAGGCAGACACACTATTTTTTTCAGCATATAAAACAGCTTCAAGTTTCACACTCAAACTAATCCGTTTTCGCATTTTGGTCTATTTTATGTCACCCGTCATCACAATAAAACTCAAAAATTAAAAAACCTCAAAAAAGTTCAAAATTCAAAAGCTGAGATCTGATAGCTGATTCTGGGTTCAAAATTTTCCCTCTGAAGGAGCATAGAATTACAGCTACTCGATGAAAGTGAAAGGAGTAAAGGAAAGTCTGGAGAAAGCACGTACTGCAGTAGAAAGTTGGTATATAACTATCTGCATACATATCTGTACACATCTAGATAGAGAGAGAGAGAAAGCTGCTGCTGAAAAAATCAATACTTTCTCGGAGCTAAAAAGTCTCAGGGAGTAAAAGCAGAAGGAAAAGGAAAAAGTAAGTTTTGTATAGTCATCGTTCGTCTGCTCTTGAGTTTAGACTTGCTCGAGTTTTAGTTTGAGGCACATGACGAACGGGACAATCTACATTCTACATTCTACATACATGTACTACTTGTGCCGTGTGTATGTATGTACCACACCACACCAAACATATTATATACACACACACACACATAGGTAGTGAACACTTATTGCTTTAACTTTGTGTGCAAATTTTTGTCCTCGTCTCTTTGAAAAATGGCAGATACTGAATTTGAAGAATTTCGAAAATTGTAAGTCCTTCCTTCAAAATCTAATTATTATTATTATTAAGGCTACAAAATAAAATAAAATAAAGTTATCATAACTGTATTATTTCATTAATTTATTCCAGTTTTGACAAACTTCCACAGTACATCAAAGCACCAGCTCATTGCTACACGTAAGTGAAGGAGAAATCCTTCTTTTCATCTTTTCCTTTAATGTAACATTAGATTAAATATCAATTATTAAGCTGAACAGGACGATTGACAAAAGTATTTTGTGTAAAGCCAACAAAGACCACAACATGGATAAATTCCATGCAAAATTCCAGATTCTGAAATACAATCCTTTCCCAGTTCGTCCTTATAAAATATACAAATATACATGTATCTATTGTGCCCTGAAGCAGTGTGTTGTGTGTGTGTTATAGGCACTATCAAGTTACATACATATATGTAGGTTGTAGGTATAGTCATACAGTAGTTTACTTACATATGTCCATCGTTCCAACGTTCTGCATATGTTCTTCAGTGACGATAAAAACAAATTGAAGCCGGAATCAATTGAACGATCACTTTGTATAAATATTTCAACTTTTATTTAGGATTTGATCTAAACATTTTCCAGGAAATAGAGACGGTTTTATTTACACACGCAGAAATTCCCCATTTGCTACTTTGATAAATCCTATTTTACATTCTACTTTTGTTTTGTTTTGTTTTGTAGTCTACTCACAATGTATTATACTTTACACTGTACTGACGAATGCGGAACATAAAATTGAATAATTAAATTCTGTTTTTGCGTGATTGTGCGAGATAAACTATAATAACAATAAATAAAACAAAGTTTACATTATGTTTTATGCTACTGTGTTTTCTAGTTGAAGAAAGTTCAACGTTCAACGTTCAACTATTGCTGTGAATAAAAAATTATGCGTATTTTGTGTGAAATTTTATAGGTTGGTTCATGATATTGACGTGGATGATGTGGATTATCCTACTTCCTCGTCTTCAAATTCCAATGTAAATGTAAATACAAGTGAACATCAACAGTCTTGCCATCAACAGCAACATCATAATTATCAAAGGGACAAGGATAAAAGCAAAGACCGAGATAAAGATAAAGATCGAGACAGTGGTAATAGTAGTGCAAGTTCAAATTTGTACTCTTTTAATTCAGAAGACTCCACTTCAAGAGATGGTGGAGAAACAATCTGTGAACCTTTTTCTGGGGACCTTCAAATGTCCCTTGCTGATGAACGCGATAGTCCACTTGTAACCAGGAAAAGGAGGAAACTACCCCAGATACCTAAAAATTCCAAAAGATGCAAGTTTTTCATTTTTTACCTTAGCCATATTATTAGTCATATTCTCCTCAGTTCATTTTTTTCAAGGATGAGAACCAAATTCCAGATCACGGACTGAAATAAATATATCAATAAATTCGTGTGTTTTCTATTTTATAATTTTCAGGGAATGATGAGCCCAGACAAGTGTCTTTAGCACAAGAATTATCTGATGCGGATCGTTGCAATTATCAACATCATTACAATAATTCTCACACTAATTTAGCAAGTACTCACTCACATCCGTATTCACACTCTCACCCCTCTCATTCCAATCAATCCAGTCAACATAATCATAATCATAATACTCCTCATCATCCTTACCATCATCAGTCTTCGTCGTCATCGTCGCATCCCAACACTAATTTACCTTCAAATGATTCAACCTCATCACATAGACCTATTTTTGTTCTCAAATTTAGTAATGGTACTCGAGGTAAGTTATACTTCGTGTTTGCCTACCTTTCTCAAACTTTGATATTTTATCATTTTATGTAACGACTTAAATATTTAAATTTCCGAAACTCTACATATTTTGTAAAACATCTACCGTGAGATGTGATTGTATTTTGTACAATAACTGGATTATAAAAATACTATTTTGTTCTCTTTTAGATGAAGAAAGCTCCCCTGATTCCGAAAAATATCCCAGTTTAGATTCGGGTCATTCCACAATCCATTCAGATGATGGTAGTAAACCATATTCACCACAAATCCCATCAATAAATGGTAAGTTTTTATTTATTTATTTCATTCTACTTTCTTCTGCTTATATAGTTTATGGGTCACACATCACACAGTTCCTCAAAGCTCAAGCTGTAACGAAATACGTTTCTCAATTCCGAATAGATAACGTTTAAGCTCATATGGAAAGAAAAAAAGTACATTATATTTTATATTCCAAGTTTTGTACCAACTTTCATTTATTATGTTAGTGTAATCATTGAAAAGTTAATCTCTTTTTCATCCGTTTCCCATTTCTAATTTCTAACCTATAAAACTCTCTCAATACACGTAATCCACGCAGTGATTCTACTATGATGTATAACATGGGGAAAAGGACAACTTTCTCCTGACTCTATTAATTGAGAATTAAACATATCTACAAATACCAAAGACTGATGTTGTATATCGCACATTTTAATGGGAGAAAGTGTCCAATATGACGTATTACGTGCAATATATTATGTGTATATGCACAGAGGTAGAGTTTAGAGTCACAAAAGCCGACACATTTAATATACATGAATATTTCATAAAGTACATGTACGGTACACGGGATTCGGGCCCTTTTTGAAATGCAAGAACATGAAAAAGAGCAGATGAACATGAAAGGAGAAGCAGGGAAAAGATGAGAGAAAAGAGAGAAGCAGAAATATAGACAGAGTTAGTTAGGTAATAGGTGGGTAGATAGATAGATAGATAGATGGATAGATATAAATGTCGGAGCAGGAGCGGAGAAAGAGTGATCTCTCATGAATTCTAATCGTAAATCATTCAACATGTAATCCATCTTGAGGAACCTTACACGAAGAACGTAGAACGTGGGACATGGTAAAAAGTACAAAAAGCCGTAGCTTTAGCTTACAGCTTACAGCGTGTACATTGGACTTGTTACTTGTTACATGCTACGATATCCATCTGCCTCTTCAATACGTGGAATTTGGGATCTAGAATCTAGATCTTTTCTTATAAATTATATCGTGTTATTATGTAGTTTTTTGTGGAGGAAAATCCTCTAGGAATTGAACACTGAACACAGACATCCAATTTTGACATTGACTTGTGTGCGTTGTATGGAGTACGGAGAACAGAGAACAGAGAACGGAGACAGTAGACATAATATGCATCGTACATGTCTATCTGTGTTTCTATTTTGTGTTTGTGTTCACGAATCTTTTGAGTCCGGCACAAGGCACAAGACATCAAGACAAGACGTCTGCTGATGAACTCAACTATACAATAATATATAATAGACTCCACTGAATTTTCTCTTGTTCCTAGTTTTTCTCGGTTTTAGCAACAGCATTTCTTCTCTAGAGTATAAAGTCTAGAGCGTAGAGTCTAGAGTCTAGAGTGAAAGTATAAAGTATAAAGTACAACATACAACATGTAAAAGTTTACTTTTTCTTTCTGTCTCTGTCTTCCTCTGCTCTTTTCTTGGATAAATGTACAAAATGTACAATGTACTCTTCATCTGTATGTATATACATATGACATAGCTGTATTATTTTGACTGTAAACTGCAATGCACGAATGATTTTTCTTTAGAGAAAATATGGATGTACTGCTCACGGTATACCGTTCTTTCTCAAGACTCAAGTCTCAATTCTCAATACATGTCAAAATTGTAAACCGGATTTAGTATTTGGTACTGACAGATTCTGTATTCTGTACCGCAGACTGCAAACTGGAAACACAGAATACAGACGCGCAGCTGGGCGGGTTTAGCTTAACTCTGCATTTAATACAAAATTAATGTCCAATATACCACCAAGTAATTGCTAATAGACAGTAGACAACCTTTGGGTTCAACCAGAAGAAATGGAAAAAGGAAGGTTTTAAAGACACCCCACAGAAAAAAATGGAAGGCAAAATGTAGCATAAATATGCAATGCCCATTATATTACCCTTGAGGATAGCTCAAGCGGAATCCAATTATATAAGGAATAAGGAACGAATCTTCTTCCAAGAAATGTATAATATGCATTTATATCTACAAAAATCTATGTTTCCCGTGGCTCATGGCTCATTAATATTTTATATTTTACTCAAAAATTATGCAGGTCATAAACTATACATTATACATATTATCACGTCTTATGTCTTTAAAAAATTTCTGTATTTTTATAGCGCATATAGTCTGTAGTCTAATGTCTAGAGTCTAGGGTTTGTAGGGTAAATATTCATTATTTATGAGATTTAACTACATTGAAAGCAAAAGCAGAGAGATGCTCATTTTCTATGAGGTTAAACGTTGTGCTTTTCTACTTTCTACGGTCTACGGAAAATGGTGAAAATTAAGCTTTGTATTTGGTTTCTAATTTCTAAAATTTGAGACTTGAGACTTTCTAAATATTATAATATTATGTTTGTAGTTTGTATGTGTAACATGGATTCCAATTTATTTGTCTTTGTTTTCCTTTGATTACAGAATCCTTCTCACCAAGCTCTCCTTCCTTATCCGGAGTGCCATTCACACATCTAGAGATCCTGGAGGCAACTCATCGAGGTCTGCACAAATTCAATCCGAGACATCATGATGAAATTGAAGTTGATATTGGAGATCCAATTTATATGCAAAAGGAGGCAGATGATCTGTGGTGTGAAGGTATGATGGTACCAAAAATACAACAAGTTTCTGTATTGCATGATTTCTTGTTATTTACTGATAGGTTTTAGGTTTTATTTACGTACACGTGTGCAGTTTGCATAAACATGTCCTTGAACATGTCATAGCAAGAAGCTCTTTGAGTATTCAGTGAATAGTATTCACATCCAATAATTGAAAAATTGTGTAGCCTTGAATTATCTCTTGGGACTTGGGACGTCTTTTGTCCACTAAAACTGCATGTATGCGTAATTTTCCATTTGCAGCATGCAAACACTGATATTGCTTGGTTTCGAAAAGGAACGTAATTTTGGTTCAAGACTCAAAAGAGATGAAACAGCAGTAACTGTAATAATAATAATGACATTATACATTATACACACGGGAGATGTGAACTGTGTAAATAACGTTATTTTTGTCACCTCCTTTATTGCATTTTATATTTTATTTTACCTCCGTGTATTTTTTTCGTATAAGCATGATTAATTTGGGAATGGTAATAAAATCGACAATAGACATTAGACATATTTAGAAAGTTGCACATGACACACGACTCGCTTGAAACCTGCAACAAAAATGATGAGTATGTAATGCACTGTTTGATTTTTGTTTACAGGAGTAAATTTAAGGACTGGGATGCAAGGGATTTTCCCCTCGGCGTATGTGGTTGATGTTGAATATAATGATTTTGATCCATCTGCAAATAAAGTTAAGAAAGAAAGGTACCTTATAAACTACATTGGATCCATTGAAACTCTTTATCACAAAGGAAATGAAGTTTTATGTCAAGCAGTCAAGAAAATTTCGGGGCATGAGGGCTATGTCGCTTCCCATACGAGACCCTGTATTCTCGAAATATCTGACCAAGGCATTAGAATGCTGGACAAAGGAAAAATAGGGGTACAGTAAAACATTACAACAAAAAAATACACTCGAAAACAAGAATAATTATCATAATAACCATAATATTAATTATGTCAACTAATAAAAACAATGAATCTTGTACACAAATATAGCTGAATCAACCGCCTTGTCTCGACTACTTTTACGCTCTGAAAAATATTTCCTTCTGTGGATTTTATCCGAATGATCATCGCTACTTTGGTTTCGTCAGTAAACACCCAACACTGAACCGCTTCGCGTGTCATGTCTTTATGTCGGATGACTCAACTAGACCCGTTGCTGAATCTGTTGGGTAGGTTAACGGATTTTATTTCTTTATCCATACTCCATACTCCATGTTTCATATTTCATATTCTGTGACCTGGAATCTGGAATTATCTGAAAATTACTTTTATTTTGTATTTTTAGGCGTGCGTTTCAACGTTTCTACCAAAAATACCTCGAGACTGCATATCCGATTGAAGATATTTATCTGGAATAATAATGTATAGATAATAGATAATTAATTAGTAACTACTCCTGTTATTTTAATGACAAGTAACAATACCGCGTGCACTGTGGATATCATTGGTACGGTATTTACTATTTACCGAGATGTTTTGTGAAAATGCAGAGAACGTGTTACATAAAAACTGCAAAAATAATAAATATGCTTATGACTTACGATTTACGATTACCTACTGGCGAACAAAGTGTAATGAAATTAGTTTATGAATTAGAAAGTAAGTATGTGAAAAACGGACCGAACAGGAAAAAGAATAATTAGACGTAAGATGTATAACTATAATAACTGATAATTAACTAGTGAAAATGGTAGGAGGACTTTAGAAAAATATTAGATAGAAACATGTTAGTATTTTCTCTCATTGACAATTCGCAGTTGATAACAAAACATATAGAACATAGAACTTAATAAAGCAGTAAAATTTAGTACTAGAAACTACAATACACACGATACTACTTTAATATGTAGCAATAAATAATAAAATGACAGTAAAAAATAAACCAAAGGAATAGAACAAAATACAAAAATTTGACAAATCAACAATATCAACAGAAAAATCAAAATTTGAAGTTGAACTTTACAAACTACAATCTGATAATAATATCGTTGAAAAGAAATTTGACCAAAAAACCAAAGTAAGAAAATGCATGTAAGCGAACGACATTTTTTTTTTCGATTTTGTATACAAAAGCTGAAGACACACAACACGTAATATTGCCACAATTTTTTTCACTCTGTTTCCTATGATAGATTTTACTTATATTATTTGTTGAAGGTTGAAGAACAATGTCATACAAAACTGATTCAGTATGTATTATGTATCTATATACTCATACTTTTCTTTGAACTGAAATATTTAGTGAGAAAGACAACGTTCTCACACTTTGTACGCCCGTCTTCCATTTACGGCTCTTGACTCTTGAGTACCATATATTATTATGTATTTTATACCTATGTATTTTCAAATGTCGAATTGTTTTGTATTTTGTATGGCTGATGGCTGGTGAGAGAACTGTAAAATGTTCAGTTTGTGAAACTGAATTTTGCATTTCATGAAAACGGAACAGGAGTAGAAACTAGAAACATCATTTAACAGTAAGATTTGTTATGGGTTGTGATTGAATTTGAAAGGGAAGAGCACCTAACTACACACTATACACACATTACATTTGTATTTATTTTGTCGAAAGATGAAAATTCTCGTTTGCTACAATTTAATTATAATACCTATGTACTTTTTAATTAACTCATGAGTCATGACTATAAGATATAATTTGCCAACACTGTTACTTTGAGCTGTAAATCAAAATCAAAACTTTGATAATAACGGATTACATAATGCAATATGGGCAATAGACAATGATAGGTGCCCAGAGAGCACACAATTACTCAGCAGTACACACTTTACACATTATTTCTAACAAAAAGCTGTAAAATTAGTCATTTTAGTCGTTTCCAATCAGAGTAATACAGCATATTATGAAAAATACACGATAAATACGCAAAGAAATATATCGCCTATCCGTACATACGCTTACACTTTAAAAGGTAAATATACCTGGATATTTGCTCTTTATAAATGAGAAGAAATAAGAAATATTTAGGGCAACTGTATAAAACATAAAAGTGCTTATACTCACTAAATATTGTACATAATACATAATATGCACAATATGTACAGTATACATATTATAGGTACATATTATACGTATAAGTGCAGCATATCCTACGTAATAATAAAACACAACCCCGAAATTTAAGTATATTAACTTTGTATTTGGTATAATAAACCGAATAAAGAATAAATAGGATTTTTGAACATTGAACATTGAAGGTATTTTCAATTTTATCCCATTTATTATAAATTATAAAGATGAATTAAAAAAATCTCATGATACAATGTTGAGAATGATTTATAGTTGTGAAAAGTGAAAATAGACAAAAGAGAAATTTGAAAGTCGAATTTAAATGGGTGTACTTAAAACAAAAAACGTTTACAGATGAAGAGAATAAAGAATTTTTGAAAGTAAAAGATAGGAAATAGGAAATAAATGTAAAAGGTAAGAAACCTACGCTATTAGTGGGTTATGGGGTGAAAATATTGTTAACCTTCATTGAGAACGGAATCTCTCTGAATTCTAAACTATGTATGAAGTATGAAGTATGACTTAAGTATGAACAATGAATATGAATTATTATATAATACTAAATGAACAATCTACACTCAAAACTAATACAAAAAATAATATTTGAATAAAACTAAAAAGGCGCAAAACACTGCGTACATTTTAAATCAAGACAAATTATGAAATACCACAGACTATAACACTTTATTGACTATTTTTATTATAATATTTATTCTGTACTTTCACCATCAAATGACACAGCTATTTGAAATTCGAATCAGTGCTGATTTTTTATTTTTTATTATACACATATTCTCCAATCCCCTTCCACCTTCCATTCTTTTTATTTATTTATCTGGATTCTGGATCATTGAATTAGTCATGTGCAAAAATTTGGAGAAACTAAAGAATTGAAATCAATACTTATTTCTTGACATAACAAAGGTAAAGACTGAAGAGTGACGAGAACCACGTACTTTGTATCCCATACAAAGCAAAGTGTAAAGTGCAAACGTTCCGTTTTATTCGATTCGCTATACCGTCAGAGTTTTCTGGAAAACAGAAAAGAGTGACTCCAATGGACTTTTCGTACCGTCCTTTCGTATTGAGAATTCAGAACTGAGCAGTAGCAGCACTCAACAGATTTCACCTGTCTATTTGCATTAGACTTTTGAGGGAGAGGGAGAGTGATTGAATCTGAATTTAGTATTGAAATATACATACCTTTTAAGGCCTGTTGCCAATACACTTTACTTGTACTCTTTTACTTTACTGTGATATCTATTGATGTGCAGCTTTGGTTTGAATTGAATCTGTAAACTTTTCACAACGTGATGATGATACGAATAAGATGTTTTGTACTGTTTACACAAACTTTCCCCTTGTCAGTTGTCTTAATCTTTGTCTTCCACATTCAGGATTCTAGATTGGTCTAAAACATTCATATTATTCTTTCTATATATTCTATATTATTCTACGCAGTGATGGCCTAAGTTCTAAGTTCTAACTAAACAAATTTGCCTCAACTCGCTCAGCTTTATTCATTCTTCAATCAAATTTTCTTTATTTGCTTCTCCATATTTCCTCATTCCTCGTTATTATGCATCGAAAATCAAAACAGGTTTTGAACACTAAAGTTTGGCCTAAAAAGAATAAAGAATCGCTTTGACACAGAATTTCCTCAAACAGTACATATTTCAGACAGAATACAGAATACGAAATAGCACCCACGCAAAATGAATATAAATGAATAGGGCACCTACTCTACTTTCCTATTTTTCTAATGTGTGTGGTCTCTTACAGTTTGCAGTTTACAATATTATGTAATACCTAACGCGGTTTAGGGTTTGAATACACTTACAAATGGTTAGAGTTTGGACGTTTGGAGTTTGGAGGTCCAGTCTCCATTCTTGATTTTTCATGTCCGATTCCCTGGTCAAGTCGACAGTCGACCAACCCAAACCCAGTTCATTTTAGTCTATTCAATTTAATTTTCTTAAAAGAAAAAGATCAGTGGAGAGGAAACTGTAAAAGGTATAATGTTCAATGTACACATTATAGAATTCCATCCATTTTCAATTCAATTTGATTCAATTCAATACATTAAAATAAAACCTATATCTTTTCCAACTCTGTAGGCTGTACAATGGACATTGTACATACTGTATTGTACAGTCCCCTATACCCTATACACCATACACTACAGTCTACACATAGAATGTAGGTGAAAATCAATTTTTGTAAAAATCCGTATCGCACCCCTTAGAACTTGAAGGACTTTTGAATATGTCTTCTAGGACTTGTGTACACTATGTTTTAGAATTTAAAAGTTATCATAGGGTGCCGAAGGGGCCCAGTACAACTTTTTTGAACATATTTAGCATATTTACTCAGCCCCTACTCCCCACCGCAAAAGGGCTAAACTTTAAAAAAAAACCCTGACTCTAAGATTTTTGAAGGGTCAAATACGCTCCCTTTCTCCGATTTTTTACCTAGTCCAGATTAATTTTTCACAATACAGATTCTGGATATGGTATTTCTTTGGATCAATCAGGGTAAAACGTGTAGGGTATTTTTAAGGGTTAACTGGAACTTTAGTACATTTTCTAAGGAGAACTTTGAATTTGAATTTTTGTTGAAATTGATTTTCTCAGCTACAACCGACACACACACACACACACTCATATATGCAGTCGACTGTCTTTAGTGCTTAGTGGATGAAAGTGGATCTTGTATAAAGTGTATTTATTACTTTTATCTTTTATCTGTACACTTTACACACTTTTAGGAACCTTTACGGATCACATCACATCGGATCTGGACTACATCACTCTTTAATCTCTCTATGTGTAGTTGATGGTGGGTTGCTGGATTTGGAATCTAGAATCTATAATCTGTAGACTCAAGAATACTTTCCCCATTCTTTCTTTTTTTTTACAGTTTTCCATTCAAGGTTTTTCGAAAAAAGGTGCATTCGTTATACAAATATAAAAGGCCTTTTACGTAAAACAATACGATATGAAATATAATACAGAAAACAGAATACCAAATACCAAATAAACGTACAGTAGCATATTATCTCCATTCTCCGTATGTGGTGCATCAGAAGCTACAGGTCTCCTATTCTACTGAGAACTACAGTACAGAATGTGCAGTTGACAGTATTTTTCCGTATTCTCCATGTAATGTATATGTACAATGTATACTTTGTGAACCGTTCGATCTGCTGACGTCACAATCTAGAATCTAGAATCCAGAAAAATTAAGAAATGTGGTGATAATTGGAAAATGATGAGAAATAAGAAATAATGAATCTGATAATGAACAAAGTATGAAACATTATTAATGTGAAAGTACTTTTACTTTTATTTCTTTACACGCAAGAATAAAAGTATATCCAGTGAGAAAAGAGGGTACAAGAATGATAAAATTATTGATATTATGATACATCATACATAACTAGAACGTAGTATGTAATAGTACATATAGGATATAGGTAGATGGTGGATATACGTCGATATTATGTAACATGTAATAGCAGTAAGTGCCTTTGTCCCATTTTTCTACCCTGTTTTTCAAACTTTCTTGAGGAGGAAAATAATGAAGGTAATAAAGGACAGATAAAACAGGATGCAACTTCAATCCAACATCCAACTAGTTGCTACAAGTTGTCGGTTGTCGGTGAGAGAAGAGAGCGGAAGAGAAGGAACAAGAAAACAATGATGGTTGAAAGGCACAGAAAAAGAGTAAAGAATACAGAGTAAAGACCTGAGAGTGAGAAATGAAATGGAGCCAAGTAGCCAAGAAAACACCAGTTGAAGGTTGAAGCGGCTGTTTTATTGCTATCAAAACTCCAAAATAATAGTTCAACTTTTTTGGTCCGTGTATCCAAACTTCAAACTCTAAACTCCGAACTCAAACAGTTTGGATATTCTTTTTACATTTATGTTTCGATTCGCAATTTGCACAAAGCACAAGCCAAAGTAAAATACCTACATATTACACATGTATTATTTTCTAAGTACAGTGTGCATTGCATGTAGTACGTACAATGAAATGGAGAAAAACAATAAATTGATCCAGCCAACAAACAATATGCTTTGAGTAGTAGGAATGGAGAACAGCAAATAGTCTATAATATTATGGTGTCTTCAACTCTTATCAAATTGTGAACACTGCACATAAATTTTGATGGTGCTCAATGCTCAACCGAACTACTGACTACTGGTATATTTTGTCTGTTGGCTATTGTATTTATTATACTATGTACTTTTCCAGTAGGCCTTTTTCCTTCTTTCGTTTCAGAATTGAGAACAATGATAAATGCTCCGCTACCGTACCCGGTCCAATTTCTACTTAGCTCTGACTACAGTATACAGTACACAGTATATTCGAAATTTGAATGACTATTCATGCTCAGAGTTTGCTCATACAACACACGGTAAGGCAGAAAATATTATGTAAGTTTCATCGCTTCTCAACACCAAATTCCAAACTCCAAACTCCAAACAAGCAAGATAAAAAGACACTAGATATTTTCACACTTTCCCTTTGTACTACACAGTGCACATTAAACATCACATTAAATTGATTTCTCCCACTTCATATTTTATCTGCTGTGTGTACATTGTGTATACATGTGCTGGATACTGTATAATAAAGCAATCTATTTGGAATTTGGAAGTTTTGGGAGAGTAGTCGTGAGTATTGAGCATTGAGCATTGAGCATGTAGGCGGACAGCCCTGATTATACCTGTTAACTATCCACTAAACAAAATATCCTGTTCAACACACATGTACATTGTGCATGGCCATACATAAATTCCTGTGCCCTGATACTCTAATGGTGTAGGAAAATTGATTCTCAGTTCACAGTACAATCAAAAATAATCCTGGATGTAGAAACATTTTACTGTCTTCTGAATTGTAACATTCAATGCATCAATAATCAATAGAAATTTTCCACTTTCCAATCATGTAAAAATTCATGTTTTAACTGGAACCAGAAGAATTACAAGGAAAGCTCCATTAACTCTCCACAACACCAACCACCAAATGCCAAACGTTTACACAAATCAAAAGAATCTTGCATAAAAGTGATGTTCTTTGACTAGTTTTACATACTGCATGATAATCTTTTAAGTAGTTTGAAGTTTGATATTAATTCCACGTCTCAACTCTCAACTCTCAACATAGCTGTAATTTTTCTTTCTTAATTCTTAACTCTGCTTAAATTAACTGCATATAGTTGACACTATGATCACGAATCCAAATACCTAAAATCCAAAATCGTATGGAACGACAAGTCTTCTTCTGTTTTCTGTTCGTTCTCTATGTATCTATTATCGATGTATGTACTGTCTTCATTCATTCATTTGTTCGTTCGTTAGACATTTATGCACATATCTTTAATCCCTAAATGCATATATATATATTATATTATGCCATATAAGTGAAGGAAAATGGTTGAGAGTTGAGAGGTTTGAGATTGGAGAAGTGGGCTTCTCCAAAAATCTTGACGTCAGCTTCATGGACCTGGTGATGATGACAGGAGCCAGAGACGAAAGACGAAAGGGCAAAAGAAAAGATACATGAGAAGGAACAAGGGAGCAGATAAAAGTATCTGTCTGTCTCTAGTATCTAGTATCTAGTCTCTAGTCTTTATGCGTGAAACCGACCATTCTTTCTCTCTCTCTCTCTCTCTCTCTTGCTTTGTGACTACCGGGGGAAAGTGGGAAAAGTAAAACCGATAGAGTGAAATAGACGAGTGGAGAAAGGTACAAAGGAAAAAGAAACGATCCAGTCACCAGATTCAGTGTTGAGCCAGATCGAGAAGAGACCACCAACAGATGTATTTGTTGCTTGTCTGTAAACGGTAGACAATAGAAAATAGAACCAAGTAAAAACGGAAGAATACTACGTATTAGTTATACTGCAAAATTTATACAGTTAGTGTATTTACTATTTCCTTTGCTTTATATTAACAGAAAGAAACATAGAAACACAAATACAAATGGATACAGAACTAATAAATAGTGGACAAATAAAGTGAAGGTTTCGAAAAGATTCGTCCACTTCGTTGCACTTTTCACACTTCTCAAAAGATACAAATAACACTCAAAGGAAAGATAGGGAAACATTTAACGATAAGGAATAGATAAGTAACAAGTAAAACGAAATTAGTGATTTTGTTTTACTTTTTTCTTTTTATTAAATAATTGTACTAACGCAACGAAAGTAAAAGTAGGAATAACAGCACATTTTTCCCTTTGCCCCAAGTACTTTCTCTGTATTTCTAATTTCTATTTAGGTAAAAGGACAACAAAGAAATTTTGTTTCCCAAATTTTTATTTTTTGTTGTTTTATTTTTGGATTTTTTTGGCGTGTCAATCAATTTCTGAATTTTTGGTTTTCAATAATTATTTTTAGGTTATATATTCTACAAATATTTTTTTTAGATATTATTAGAATTATTATAGACTATTAAATCTGAAAAAAAAACACTACAGTAAAAAAGAAGGCAAATTTAAAAATATAGCATTGTCGCTCATCATGAGTGCATCAGGCAAAGGATTTATTGGCCTTTGGCTATACAAAATGGGGGATAGTACAGACTGGACATTGAAAGAAAGTACACAACGTCGAGCACTTACTCAACAGGTAAGTATGTTTTAAAATTTAAACGTTTCGAAAAAATTATTTTTGACACTTCAAGATTCAAGATATGAAAATCTCTACTCTCTACTAACTTAATTTAATTTAAAAGTCTAAGCTTTTTTTTTCTAAATTTCATTGTTTACTCAATTTGTGATTTGTTTTAATTGAATTAGAGCACATCCGTGAGTGGAGGAGGAGGAGGTGAGTTGGAGGATCCAAAGAGTTCTAGTCATAACTGCGTAGTTTTTTCGCTTAAGAATCAAGTGGGTGGATTGGCTAGAGCTCTGAAAGTTTTTGAAGACAGTGGTGTTAATGTCATTCATATTGAGTCGAGAAAGTCCAAGCGACGCCCGTCCGAATATGAAATCATGGTGGATGTGGATTGCGACAATCGACTCATGGACGACATCATGAAAACCCTGGCACAAGAAGTGGCAGCCATTAACTTGACGTCATTCGAACAAGGTCACAAGTTGTCTCATCCACCGCCAGGAATGCTTTCTGCTGCTCCGAGCTTTGGTATATACGATATTATTTCTATTCTGTATTTCATGAACTACATATTATACGTTTTGTTTTTATACTCATGAGTCTACTTTACCTGTTGTCATTTAAATGCATAAAAAATCATCCAGGTCACACAACATAAAGAAATTGTTGAAACTTTTTACGTTTTCCCTCTGTTTATTACACCTTACACCGTACATAATATTAATAAAGGAAATGGTGTAATGAATACATTTTCAGATTTGGGTGATATGCCCTGGTTCCCTCGTAAGATTGGAGATATAGATCATAGCCAACGGGTTCTTATGTACGGATCAGATCTGGATGCTGAACACCCTGTACGTTAATTTATATGCTTTGCTCGTTATTATGTACAATAATTATTATGTTAAAACACACTTTTATCATTGATAAATAATCCATAAAAAGACGAACTATTTAATTATGGTAATTTTTATAGGGATTCAAAGATCCAGTTTATCGTAAACGCCGAAAATATTTTGCAGATTTAGCTATGTCATACAAATAGTAAGTGGGAAAATGCTTCTTTTTTATGTACAATATTTTAGTCTTTGCGTTCAATATTTATCACTTACGCTTCACTTTTGAATTAAATTAACAGTGGACAACCAATACCAAGAATAGAGTACACCAAAGAAGAAATAAGGACATGGTAAATATTTATAGCTTTTCAATGTTCAATACATATTTTAGAGTTCTGGAATACACAATACTGTAGTAGGCTTAAAACAAAAACGTTTTTACAAAAATGTCTGAAATTTTTAGGGGAACAGTTTTTCGTGAGCTGCATCGTATTTACCCTCGGTACGCCTGTAAAGAATACTTGGAAAACTGGCCACAACTGGTGCAGTATTGTGGATATCGAGAAGATAATATTCCACAATTACAGGATCTTAATACATTTCTCAAACGTATGATGAAGTAGATACATCACAAATTCCATAATATAAAATAATTATTTCTATTAAGAAAATGTCATTTAAAAATGGAACTGCCATTAACATTAAAGGTAAGACTGGATTTACTCTGAGACCTGTGGCTGGATATTTATCACCAAGAGATTTTTTGGCTGGACTAGCTTTCCGAGTTTTTCATTGTACTCAGTATATTCGACACTCTTCAGATCCTTTCTACACACCTGAACCGTAAGTAACTTTTATGCTCGATTGTCCAGTTTTATGTTAATGTGAAATGTGAGAAATTCCCGATTCCCAATTACAAACTTTTGATGAGTCTGAAGTCTGTACGACTAGAGGCAGGCTAAAGGTCATTGGCAAAGATATAATAATATATAAACTTGAAATTGTGCTAAATTCATGTTGATTACACCTACTTTCACTTTTTACACTATACAGTAAGTGCATATGCTTTCTCTTGGATTTACTCAAGCCTGTAAAAATGTCTCTACTTCTGTGTTCTCTACTTCTGTGTTCTTTCTACGACTACTTTTCTATGTAGGGATTGCTGTCATGAACTCTTGGGACATATGCCACTACTTGCAAATCCATCATTTGCACAATTCTCTCAAGAAATTGGCCTCGCATCCCTTGGTGCTTCAGACGAGGAAGTTCACAAAATTGCGACGGTATACATTACACATACACATATATACAATATGTATATGTGTAAGTGTATATCCTTATACACTTACATCTTACACATATAATATATGCTAAATACTGAAAACTGAAAACTCAAGTATTCTCAACAAAACTCTCGAGTGCATTATTTGAAATTCTAATGAGATTTTTTTAGAATCCCTAATTAGTATTGATTTTTTTTATCAACTCTCAAATGTACACTGCACATACGTATACTTGTACTAGAAGAAGTAGAATTTTATCCTCTTTCTTTCTTTATTTCTTCTCACAATTCCAGTGCTACTTCTTTACAGTGGAATTTGGTCTGTGTAAGCAAGATAATGAACTGAGGGTGTATGGTGCTGGACTACTCTCATCAGTGGCAGAACTGAAACATGCACTGGAAGCCAAGGAAAAAATTCAAGTGTTTGACCCTGAAACTACTTGCAAAGAGGAATGCATCATAACCTCCTACCAAAATCACTACTTTTATAGTGAATCTTTTGATGATGCCAAAGAAAAAATGAGGTCTTTTTTATGTTTAATATTTTCCACTTTTCACGTAAAACTTTTACATCCTTCATCCGTCAACTAAAATCTTTTCCCTTTTGTAGTGCATGAATGATGATGCATAATGCAGTATGATTTTTCATTGTTCTTGTAGACAATTTGCATCAACAATCCAACGTCCTTTTGGGGTCCGATACAATCCGTACACACAAAGTGTTGATATTTTGAGTAATGCAACCAAAATCGCTGCACTCGTCTCCGAACTCCGAGGAGATTTGTGTATTGTGAGGAATGCACTCAAGAAAATTCATGAACAGGATGAAACTGTGGATATTGGAGGCATTGCACACATGCTCCAGGATGGAATTCACATGGAAGAACTGGAATATGATGACAAGGATCATGAAAAATAATATTTTCATGATATTATGATACATTATACACTAAAAATGATATTATAAATTATAATAGTATGTAGGGATTACGTTAAAAAGTTAATTATTATATATGATTGACGATTGATATCATGCACATTGTACATACTTAAAATATCAATGGGGCTTTGATAGCTCCTTATATATTATATATTATATCATAGAAAGTCTATAAATACATTATATCTTTTCTGATGTTAACGATTATAACGATATTATATAGATATAAAGACTTGAAGACCAATTATTATCAAAATATATAGAATTAGCTACAACAACACGCGTAGTGAATATGTGAGCAGTATACTTAAACAGCAGAAATTGACTCGAAATATGAAATATGTGTATATATGACCTTTATTTGTGTAAAGTGTAAAACATTTAACTTATCTTAATTTTGACAAAAGTTTTCAAAGTCAGAACCTAGTCTCTCTTTTTTATTATTACTGTATTTTCTATTATGAATTATGACATATTCAACTTTCAGACGAAAGGAAAAATTGACTCTTTTTTTACCAAATTTCAACTACTATTACTTAACTTGAAATGCATAAGTTTTATATTATTATATGTTTTTTTATTTAAAATTGCACTGGTGATAACTGATAACCATTTGAAATTTTAATGCATGTTTAAAAAATCGTCAGCTACTATAAACTGTAAATTGCAAAAGATTAAAGAAATATTATAAGTAAGTATTATTTAAACTGTAAACTGTGTAATAAAACAAAAGAAACAAGAAGGACCAAAAAATTATCGACATTTAATGTTTAACATGTTTTTGTGAATTGTAGCTAAAGCTAGTCATAATCTTTTACTAATAGTAACAATACTTATTGTTGTATAATATAATATACTTGATTGTTGAATGTAAATAAAAATTACATTTAAGCATCATTGCAACCCATACTTACAATAAATTAGCTCTCATGCACATTTGTTTTATTAAATGCCTTTTTAATCAGCCTAAAAAATCTAAAAGACGTTTACCTGATAAATCGAGTAACCAAAAATTCAATTGCACGGCGGCGCTCACTTCATATTTTCACACGAAAAAAATCGGCCTCAGCAAAAAATTAAAGAGTTCTGACTGAAAAGTTCAAGTAAATTAAAAATTATCATTGGTATTAAAATTTCTTGTTAGTTTGTAGTCATGCGCTCAAATTGTATATCATAATAAGTATAGTTAACGAGGATTTAAAGTCACAATTCATAATATTGAAGAAGGATGTTGAACATTGAAAAGGCCTCAAACATCAACAAAATTAAGTCAAGTACAAGTTTAATTATATCACATATCACACATCAAGTTTGGACAAGTCATTCTTTTCATGAGGTGTTGATTATTGTCTTTGGATAGGTATGTTCAGTACAATAATAATTATATTTATATTATACACAATCAACATCATAATAATATTACGCATACTTTGTGTACTTTATTTGATTTTACTTTTATTGAGATAAAATATAAAATTGTGTCCTCTCTTTTTTTTCTACTAAAATCAAAAACCAAATATAATTCTATCATTTACATTCTGTAAGTATTAATATTTTATTGTATCGTGTTATATTACTAATTTTTGTCGTATTCTGTGTGATATTTTTGTAGACAAATTACACATCCAAGACATGGATTCAAATATAAATCAAGATCTAAACCAGTCCATCTTTATTTTTGAAGAAGATGATGAAGAATATGGAAAAGAAATTCCAGAAGCAGAAGCAGAGGAGGAGAAAGAAGAGAAAGATAGTGCTATTATTAGTGGAGATGAATATCATGCAGCTAAACAAGTACCTAATATAATTAATCCAGTATCTGTGATTAAAGAAGATGTAAAAGTAGAAACAGAAAAAAGAGTATCATCAACTATAGAAAGTGTGAATAATAATAATAATGGTAAGGAAGATGCTAACAAATGTAATGATGATTTTAATGAGTCTATTTCGGATTTCCTACCATTCCTTGAACAATTTGACGAAGTACAAAATGATAAAGAAGAAGAAAAGGAAGTGAGAAAGGAAAAAACGGGTGATAGTGATCGTAAAATTTTTGATGAACGTTCATCATGTGAAAAACCACCTCCGACATTTGGATTTTCTACAGCAAATGGTAAACCAGTTACTTTTTCAAAGGCTGCT